>JACXGI010003042.1:0-21858 GCA_016801175.1 Esox masquinongy | reverse complement strand
TTATGCTACTGGAGAAAATAAACAATTTTCAACAACATGTTTTCATCTCAGGCCCCATTCCAACCTTGGGGAAAGGAATTGAACCTTTTAGCAGACTCCTTGGGCTGAATATGTGGCTGACATCGGCATGCCTCAACCATGGGATAAGGTTTATTGACAATTTCAATATTTTTTGGAACTGTAAAGACCGCTTTAGACCTGATGGGGTTCATCCAAACATCATGGGATGCCGGCTGCTTGGTGCCAACATACGTCACGCTCTTGGAATGCCATTCCCAAACAAGATAAACATGAAGGACAGTACTCATAGGCAGAGTATCCACCCCCCCCCCTCTCCTGACCCTTTAACTAAAATCACCCAGTGCTTCCAGAAGTTGTCCTTGACCCAAACAGGGGCACAACAACTCCCACCCCCCCCTCCACCACACTCACTCTCTCCACCTCAATCACACCCACCCTCTCCCCCTCTACCACACTTACCAATCAGGGTGCTAGTTCTAACCAAAGAGAGCAGAACTCATCTTTCCCTATGTCCCACTCCTCCCCCCGTGGAAAACGAATGCTTAGAAAACTGCCACATCGTCAACAACCTTGTCCTTTATTTCCACAGAGCACAGAATATACTCTGTGATGTGCTTCGGGTCCCTGCTATTGTGAAAATAGCAATGTCGACTGTTTTGAGTACAAGCTAGGACCCAGTATCTCTATTCCTTTGTTGAATAGAAATAGAAGGAATTGTGAGCATGCAACCTATAAAGTAAACTTGTCTAATCTGTTAACTGTAACACGTCAACCTACTAGTCCAGGAACCCCTATTATATCTATTAAGCTGGCTTTACTTAATATCAGATCTCTCGCCAACAACTCATTCTTGGTAAATGACATTATGATGTCCTACAACCTAGATTTTATGTTTCTCTCTGAAACGTGGCTAACAGAAGACTGTAGTGCTGCCATTCTTAACGAGACAGCACCTGAAAAATTTGGCTATATGAATACGTGTCGAAATGTTAGGAAAGGAGGAGTGGCTGCCCTATTCAAAGATACATTCCAGTGCAAAGAAAATACACTAGGTAATTTTATTTCTTTTGAATACATCTGTTTTACATTGAAGGGTACCCCCAAAATTTTGTTTTTAACCATTTACAGACCTCCACGATATTCTGCAAATTTTATTGATGATTTTGCTGAACTACTCTCTGTTATATTAGTTGATTATGACTTGTTTATTATTACAGGGGATTTTAACATCCACATAGGTCATAGTACAGACAATAATGCCAAAGAACCTTTTGCACTACTTGACACTTTTGATCTCACTCAACATATGAAAGAGCGTACACACACTCAAGGCCACATTCCAGATCTGGTTATCTCTAAAGGTCTCGATATTTCCTCTGTCATGGTTAAAGACATGGCCCTGTCTGATCATTTCTGTGTCTTTTTTGAATCACTTATCACCCCGAATGTTCCAGTAAACTCTGTTTCTGTAAAGGTACATTAATGAGAGTACCAATGCTCAGTTTATGGAAGCCATTGCTATCTCTTCAACAATAAGAGCTGAGTCAGTTGATGTACTCCTGGATTATTTTAATGCCAAAATATTGAATGTCATGGATCGTTGCTCCGGTAAAGGTAAAGAAAACTATGAGCAAACAGAAAACACCATGGAGAACCACCATGATGGTAAGCGCCCTGAAAAGAGAATGTAGGAAAGCGGAACGTAAGTGGAGGAAAACTAAACTTCAAATTCACTATGATATCTATAAACAAAGCCTTGGTAGCTTCAACAATGAGTTACGTAGGGCCAGACAGCAACATTTATCGGGAATGATCAACAAGAATATCAATAATACCCGCACTCTATTTGTCATGGTCGACAAGCTTACATACCCAATAAAGCAGAGAGCATCAGAACTCATGTCCACTGTGAAATGTAATGAATTTGCGTGTTTCTTTAGTGAAAAAAATATAAATATTAGATCAGAACTGCACAGTCTAATAAGGACTCTGTACCGTCACCACGACCACCAAGACATAACTTGGTTATTATGTCGCATTTTAAAACAATTGATCAAAAATCCCTAGAAGAAACAGTTTAACATCTTAAAGCTTCCACTTGCTGTCTTGACACACTGCCATCAGACTTTTTTAAAACAATTTTTAACTCTATAACAATGGACCTACAGCAAATAGTTAATAGCTCTCTGCAATCAGGCATTTTCCCAATGTCTCTAAAAACAGCTGCCAATAAGCCCCTATTAAAAAAGAGAACACTGGATGCATCTATAATGAACAACTATAGACCTGTATGAAATCTCCCTTTTATAACCAAGATCATTGAGAAGGTTGTCTTCAATCAACTCAGCAATTTTGTGACCTCAAGCTGTCTCTTAGACAAATTTCAGTCAGGTTTCCGACCTCACCACAGTACTGAAACGGCCCTGATTAAATTTTTAAATGATATACGGCTGAATACTGATTCTGATAAAATAACTGTTCTGGTTCTATTAGATCTCAGTGCAGCATTTCACACTGTAGATCATAGAACACTTATAGATAGGCTGGAAAATTGGGTAGGACTATCCGGGACAGTCCTTGATTGGTTCAGATCTTATCTAGATGGCCGGAGTTACTTTGTCACCATTGGTAATCATGAATCTGATAGGGTGGCTATGACATGCGGCGTTCCACAGGGATCAGTTCTCGGACCGCTTCTGTTCAATCTCTATATGCTACCTCTGGGCCAAATTCTACAGAACAACAACATTAACTACCACAGCTATGCTGATGATACTCAAATATATATGGCTCTCGAACCGTATGACAACAGCTCAGTAGACTCTCTGTGTCACTGTATAGAGCACATAAATACCTGGATGAACCAAAATTGTCTACAATTAAACCAAGATTAGATGAGATTATTGTGTTTGACAACAAAAATAAAAGAACAAGTATTAGTAAAGAGCTGGATTCTCGGGCCCTTAAAACCAAGGATCAATCTTGCGTAATCTTGTTGTTCTGATAGACTCAGACCTCACATTTAACAGTCATATCAAAGCGGTCACCAAAACAGCATTCTATCATCTAAAAAATATAGCCAGAATCAAAGGCTTGGTGTCCCAAAAAGACCAAGGGAAGCTCATCCATGCTTTTATCTCTAGTAGGGTTGACTACTGTAATAGCCTTGTAACTGGACTCCCGAAAAAGACTGTAAAACAGCTGCAGCTCATTCAGAATGCAGCTGCTAGAATGTTAACCAGGACCAAGAGAACAGAGCACATCACTCCGGTTCTTAAATCTTTGGCTTCCAGTCAGTTACAGAATAGATTTCAAAGTGGTGCTTTTAGTTTATAAATCTCTGAATGGTTTAGGACCCAAATACATTTCTGATATCTTTGAAGAATATAAACCGAGCAGGGCTCTTAGATCCATGAACACAGGTCAGTTAGTAGAGCCCAGAGTCCAAACTAAACATGGAGAAGCTGCGTTTAGCACTTATGCTGTACACAACTGGAATAAACTCCAGAAGATCTTAGATGTGCCCCAAACGTATCCATTTTAAAATCCAGGTTAAAAACACTACTCTTTTCACGTGCCAACGACTGAGCACTTAAACTTGTCCACACTGTTTAGCCTTAGAGCTTCCTATGTTTTTATCTCATTTTTAATCTTTATATGTTTTCTTATTGTATTTATATTATTATGATGTTTTCATGTGTTTTGATGTTTTCATTTGAGTATTTGTTTTTATGTTATTGTATTTTTATATTTTTTTATTTTTCTTTGTAAAGCACATTGAATTGCTTCGATGTATGAATTGTGCTATATAAATAAACTTGCTTGCTTGCTTGGGAGGGAGGTGGTGAGGGATTAATAACTTGGGAGCTGTTTGTTTTGTGACGTTTCTGTACAGAAAGCCACCGCTACAAACCAGTCCGAAAGCATTTGAACGACGATGGACTTAAACCTCCCCCCGTCTTCTCTTCCTTTTCTGTCACTGCCCATCAGCCTCCGTTCACTGCTGAGAACAGGAAGAAGACCATCGATAAGATCTTGAAGTGTAAAATCAACCTGCCACCCTACCTCACGATGGACGCTCGAGACATGATCAAAAAGGTAAAGCCTGCCAGCCCCTCCGTATCCTGCCTTATGAATCATTGAGTCAGGGCTTCCAGGTGACGCAGCGGTCAAATGCACTCTTGTGATACCAAGCTGACCACCGCAGTCTTGTTTGGAGCCTGACAACACTGAAAAGTACAAATGAACAAGTACAAAAGTACAAAAACACAAATGAATCATTAGAGCTCAAGAAAACTAAATGATTTTCTATTTATTTTTCTCCCTCCCTGTTTCTGTCTTTCTCTTTTTCATTTTCTAGCTGCTGAAGAAGAACCCTTCCCAGAGGCTTGGCTCCAGTGCATCAGACAATAAAGACATACAGGTGATGCATGCGCACAATTACTGCTTTGGGGTCTGTTCCATTTTAATTAAAAACTGAAATCCCCACCTCTTGAACTCCTCTAAATAGAAATGGAATTGACCCCAAGCTGTCTTAGTAATCTGATGTTTCTCTGCTGGTCTGTACAGAAACATCCCTTCTTCAGACACATTAACTGGGACGACCTACTGAATAGGAGATGCGAGCCACCCTACAAGCCGTGTCTGGTGAGAACACTGTTCAGTTGTCATGCCCTCAAGCCTGAACCTACATTCAGTAGGGAAAATGGCATCTCTGTGCTGGCTCTTTCCACTAATCAAAGAGTAATCATATGTAAACCTTGAAACTGGGAGGGCTTGTTAATTTGACTCTTCTCTCTTTGCCTCTCCCTCTCTCCCTCACTCTCTCTGCCTCCCTTGGGCTCTCTCTGCCTCCCTTGGGCTCTCTCTGCCTCCCTTGGGCTCTCTCTGCCTCCCTTGGGCTCTCTCTGACCTCCCTTGGGCTCTCTCTGACCTCCCTTGGGCTCTCTCTGCCTCCCTTGGTCTCTCTCTGCCACCCTTGGTCTCTCTCTGCCTCACTCTCTCTGTCTCTTTTTCACTCTCCCTTTCAACCTTGTTCTGTTCCCCTATCATTTCTAACTCTTTGCAACCCTCCTTTCTCATTCTTCTCTTTCTCCTACTTTTTGCTTTCTCTTTCTGTTCTCTTCTTGTTTCTTCCTTTTACTCTGTCTCTATTTTTTCATTTTCTTGCCTTTCTCTCTTTCTTTGTTCTTTTTTTCTTCTCTCTGTCTCTTCTCGCTCTCGCCCCCCCCCCCCTCTCTGTAGCAATCCGACGAGGATGTAAGTCAGTTTGACACCAGGTTTACCAAGCAGCCTCCAGTGGACAGTCCTGACGACTCCTCAATTAGCCACCAGCATGAACACGCCTTCGCTGTGAGACCAACACCACTTCAGCCTCCTTTTCGCAGCACTCTATTTGCCTTTTGGCATTTTTTCTCACTTTCTTCCTCGTTTTCCTCTGTCAGAATGTTACATCACAAGGACGATGTTAATTTGGTACCGTACAGAAACAAAACCAACCAGAACATGGAGGGAATACCTGGTTTAGTCCAATTTGAAACTGTAATTTGCGCGTCGTCCTTTTGGACACGACCATGTTCTCGTCCATAACGGAATGTCTTGTTCCTGAAAAACGTTGCTAGGATGGTTAGTCGACCTGTTACGGAAACTGTTGCTGTTAACTGTCGCTTCCTCTGGCTGTCTACTGTCCCGTCAGGGTTTTACCTACGTGGCTCCCTCAGTGTTGGAGAGTCTGAAGGAGGGCTTCTCCTTTGAGCCGAGGGCGCGTCCTGTGCGCAGGCACAACAGTAGTCCGCGCACACCAATCAGGTTAGACGGCCGGAAACGGCAGACGGCAAAGAAACGCTTTAACCTGGTCGCGATGATTGACATGCTGTATGTAGAAACTGTGTTTGTTTTTCCCTCTCGGAATCTATGATACTTGTGTTGTTTTTATGTCCTCTTTCTCCGCAGCCCTCTGAAGTTCTCTCTCGCCGGGCCCTTTGCCAAGTCCGGAGGCGAGAGCGAGTCGGACCTACTCTCTCAGAACCCGTTCGTGCCCGCAGCCTTTCCCCCGGCCCTGCCCACTGACAACGGTGCCACGCAGCCAATCAGCACGCCCGGACGGAACAAAAAGCAGAAGGTTCGCCGGAGATGAATGTTGTTTTTTTTTTTTTTTTTTGGGTCCTTGTTTTTTTCGGGTCCTCGTTTTATTTCGGGTCCTCGTTCCGAAGCGGGCTAGTTTGCGGTTTCGTCACATGCTCATCATCAGCTGAGCTGTCGGGCACAGATCGCTAACCTCCTCATGATTTGGTTGGCTGCTATGTGGTTAGCTGCTATGTGTGTAAACACCTATCCATGCATTGTGGGATCTGGCAGGCGACTGAAATGTAGTCCGTCTGAAACACGCTCTCGTTTCCCTCTTCGTCTCTGCTTCGGTCTGTCTTTTGAGGTCAGGACGGGACTTCATTGGCCTCCTGCAAGCAACATTCTCACTAACTCAGCTGATTCAGCTCATAGTCTTAATGGTTTGTTTAGTACGCGGCTATGATGGAGCCCTTATAAAGCAAAATATCGACATCTTTTCACCAGCACAGACAGCGGTCAGATCATATTACTACGATATTTGAAATTTGGGGCCACAGGCAGTGAACTGGGCACAGTGGCTGTCTGGTGAAGTTACAGGGACAATCTAATCTTGTGAGAATATGCTAACTATTTTAATTTCAGTACTTACAAATAACGAATGATGAATTAACTGGGCTTTTGCAGTGGGTTTTAGTAGCCTTGTTTTATTTGCGCTAGGCTGCATTCCTTACGGGTTGTTGCCCATGGTTTAGTAGAATCAGGTGTGTGATTGCTGGGCTGGTGTGAATCGCTATCAAACAGGGTGGAGTCCGCGTTATTCTTTTGACCACTCTGAACCTTTGTTGGATGTTTCAGATAGAAATACTGCAAATGGAGATGTGATCTCTTGTTCTATACATTCTATAGCAATGCCTGTTTGTTCTGCGGAGCCTATTTCTACCTGAACTTTCCAAAATGCTGCTCCCGCTATTCCGACCCTGCCCTCACCTGTCCCCAAATGGAAGTCAATGAGGTTTAAGGGAACGGGGCGAGTTGTCTGCTTGGTTTCTAGCCACTGTCACTTCACATTGGTCTCGACTTGCCAGGGTGGAGAAGAGGATACCTTTTTCTGCCAAAGCATTTGACATTGTAATGTTAAACAACTTATTTCAGTTTCGTAGAGTCATGATGTCATCCCGCAGGAATTTAAGTATTGAAGCCGCACACTTGTGACGGCCTATAGAAAGCGGACATTTGGCAACAGATCTTGTAAAATATAGAACAGTATTTTTGGTTACAAAAAAACATTTCTACATATGCTAATGTATTACGGCCATGAACTACTACTGACCTGTATTTAAGAGTTGTAGATGTAAATTAGCCTTTTATTTTTAATATGCATCGTACCATCATCATATCACAGTATCACTGATTTACATAGTTCTGTAGAACTACTGTGTATGTTTTAGCAGACCTGGTTCAACCGTGGTTTTCTTTCAGTAATTTTCCTTGATTGAGCTTGTCAAACACAATGGGAGAAATGGAATAGTCCCAAAAGTGCAAGCTCCAGCCATCCTGAAATCCAGACAGGCTGAATGAAATTAGGAATATTTGAAAGGAAATGGATTACAGGGTTTTGCTAAATTCAAAATTGAATTGAGAATGACCCCTTAAATCGTAATGAATCACTGAATTAGAATTGAAGTAGGAAATAGGATACAGTATTGTAATTTGAAAGTTGAATTCAATTGAATTCCAGTGCCTCTTCTATTTTTTGTGTACTTCGTACAATACACTTTATCTTGTAAATAACCAATTGCATAAAATATTGTTGAAACATTTGATATTTGGGATGAACAGTATGTATTATAAAGAAAAACCAAACCTTTGAATATCAAGTTATAAAATTTAATTAACAACTTTTTTGGGGGGGGATAATACATTTCCCACACTGCATTAGTGTAAACCTCATTTTGGGCCTGATGCCTTCCAAAATGAGACAACCACATGAAATGTTGGTTTAGGATCAATGGCTATGTAAGCATTAAGGTGAAAAGAGCATATGAACCTAAGAAAAATATTATATATTCTTTTGTTTCTGGAAGTGTGACCTGTAATAACAAAGGAAAAAGAAAACACTTTCTTTGTTTAGTTGAATTGCGCTATATCCCATTTATTTTGTCACATTTAAAATATCCATCTTATGGCTAATTAAAGTTGGATTTCAACTTGTTTTGAATAGGAGTCCATTCCCAAATTCAGAATTGAGTCCAATCCTGATGGACACTGTTTGAACCCAGGTCTTATTGCAACATGGCACCCATTCATGTTATTCAGCTGGAAACAAACATGGCTCAATCCTGTCTTCCTAATGTCAGAACTACTTTTGGAAAACACCAAACCTCTGTCATTGACTGTCATATTTGGGAAAGGGAAATAATCATTAAATGTATGTATATTTCATTTAAACAACATTTTCAGTGGATAATGTGATGTTCTGGATGAAACTGGAATGTTTTTGTTTTTTTTCCTCTAATTTTCTCTATTTTATTTTCTCCAGCTAATGCGCAGGAAGGTTATGTTGCATAATCCTGAGCATTAAAGACACACGGACTCTGTATTAATGTGCTAACAATTGTGATTTAAATCTGTGTCTGTATGTCTGGCCATTTGTCTGTTAAGGGGAATGGCACAAAAGCGTCTCTTTTCCTAGAGCAAATCCCATTGGTCTTAATAATTAGAAATTAGCAAATATTTACTGTGGCTCTCAGATGTATTCACCCCCTTGAGAGGTTTCCACATTTATGCTATTTCTCATTTGTGTTACATGAAGTCAGTGTTACAATTATGAGCCTTTGTCACGGATCTACTCCATAAAAGTAATGTCAAACTGAAGAAATAAGTTAATTCTATAAATTAATTCTATAACACATCTGAATGAGCTGTGGTGCAGCCAGTTGTCTTTGGAAGTCACATAACCAACTTTGTGCTATTAAGGATTTCAGGTTAAATACACCTGTCTCTCGGACTTACCACAGATGGTTAGTACAATGCCAAACAAAAACGACATCTTGAATATAAAGGGGCATTCAAAGTAAATCCTGAATAAGGTTCTTAAAACGCACCAATCGGGTTGAATATAAGCACATTTCCAAGGCGTTGAATGTCTTTTTGCAGTAAAGCCCATTATTATCAAGTCTTAAAGACTTATCAAATCTCGGCTAGAGTTTGCCAGAAGAGGATTCTATGGTCTGATGAGACCAAAGTAGAGCTGTCTGGCCTCAACACTAAGCACTATGTTTGATGAAAGTCTAAAGTCGCACATCAGCCTGGGAACACCATCCCTACTGTGAAGTGTGGTAGTAGCAGAAGGCTATGAGGATACTTCTCTGTGTGGTGGGCTGGACAGCTTGTGAAGATAGGGGCAAAATGGGTGCCGCAAAGGAGAGAGCAATCCTGGAAGAAAACCTGCTGATATCTTGGGAGATTAATCTGCCAGCAGGACAATGAACCAAAACACAGCCAAAGCCATACTGGAGTGGCTTAAAAATAAAAATGTCTTGGAGTGGCCCTGTCAAAGCTCAGACCTCAATTCAATTGAGAATATGTGGAAAGTTGGAAATTGCTGTTCACCAAAGGCCCAGTCTGGGTTGATGGAGCTTGAAAAATGTAGCTAACGGGCAGCAATTGCTGTGTCCAGTTGTAATTGCTGCCAAAAGTGCATCTACCAATTATTGACCAAAGGGGGTGAATACTTCAATCAATTATTTTTGTTTTTATATTTAAATTACAACATCTTACATTTTTCACTTTGACATTGTGGCCGTTTTGATCAGTGGCAAAAACACCTCAATAAATCCATTTTGATATAATGTTGTAACATCATAAAATGAACACATTCTTGTTTGCACACATCATGATCAGGAACCTGCATGGGGTACACGTTAATTTATTGTAGAACAACATAAAATGCAACTGCTATGGGATCACCACACAAAAATACACAGATGAACACCAATTCAAAGCCCATCCTCCTGTTTCCCTTCCTCGTTCCCTCTTAAAGTATTGTGATGTCACACATCTCTCCCTTGCTTTTCTCTTCGCCGGAGGTGACCCCTGTTCGCTCCTGCTCCTCATCTGTTTCATCACTTTCTCCGCTCATGTCACCCGGGCCCGTTGCGCTTCCGCTGTTCCTCTTTGCTACCGCCTCCTTTTTTGCCTCCTTCTCCAGGTTTTTGGCCCTCTCCCTGAGGTCGATCCCCTCCAAGCTGGAGTAGTCGTCAGAGGAATCGCCATAGTCCTCGTCCTCGCAGATCTTCCCACCTTTCACTCCCCCGGCGCCAGCTCCAGCACCGCCATCATCCCTATTCCCATCCTCCTCCCTGTCTCCCCCCTCCTCCTCTCCCTCTCCATCCTCCTCATCCCCCGCTCTCTTCCAGGGCCAAAGGGTTAGACCTAGACGTTCCTCCAGGGTTCTCACCCCGCCTCTCAAACGCTCCCTGATGCCCAATAGTAGCTGAGGGGCGGAGCCCTCCCGGTCTGATTGGCGGGTGGTCCACTTGTAGATTAGCCAGAGAAGCAGGAGGAGAAGAATGATGACCACTATGACTACTATCATGGCGGACCTAACTTTTGACCAAACAGATTCTGATGGACTGGTTAATATGGTTGTGTCCTTGGTTGGAGGGGAAGTGGTTGATGTTTGTGAGGCTGGGGACTTGGTGGTTGTTTCAGGCTTCGTGCTGCTGGTTGTTGAAGGCTGAGATGGTTCATTTGTTGTGACAGATAAGGTCGTTGTCATGACCGTAGATTTGCCTTGCCTTCCTCTGTCACTATTCTGATTTATGAATTGGTCAGTGGGGTTGTTGGTACCATCTGGAACTTCACCACTCATGGTGGTGGTTTTTTGTGTGCCATTGGTGGAAGATCCCGTGTGGGAAGGCATGACGTCACGGAAAAAGGTCAGGAGGATCAGACTGAGCATGCTCAGAGCCAGACTGATATTGGCCTTCATTGTTACTAAGAGAAACAGATGATAAAATGTCAGTCTCACACTGGTTATTAGTAGGAAATGTAACAAGCCAGAATGACTCACATGTAGGTGAGAATAACAACAAGAAATAAAAACTGAAGTAGGTTAAAATCCATTAGTCACTACTGGTGCACTGCACACAGCAAAGAGGCTTAATAATGTTCTAATGTTAAGGTTTATTACACGGTAAGGAAAACAGGCAGACATGCTAGCGCGTGCACATACAGGAAGTAGGTATGGGCTCCAGAACCTACAGTGACACACCGGTACAAACAGGAAGTCAAAGACTACAACGTCTGCAGAGCCACAAACTGCATTCTCCCTCATTTTGCAGACCGAGCAACCATTTGGCAACTAATGCAGCTGGCAGAATGAAGGGGGGGCTGGGGTGGGGGGTACACAGTCCAACCCACATTCACAGCAATGTTGCAGAATAAAAATGGCAGAATTATTAGAATCGATTGTAAATGGAATGCGCCAGATCACATTGAGCGACCAATCCGTGGCCCATTTGCATCCATTAATAAAGCGTCACTGATTAAAATAAATCATATTGTTTCAGCGAACTATATGGTAGTGCTTCAGTTTTTTTAGGTGTGTTGTATTCATCACAGCCTACAAGAAGCACCACTCAAACCAACGTGAAATTGGATTTAGTAACAGAAGGTAACAGGAAACAAACACATGAATAGAAATGCTATATTGCGCCTGAAGAGGAAGTGGAAATCAGAATGATAGAAATCAAGTATGATCACTTCTATTTTATGGGGTCAGGTTTAGGGTGGTGAAAGCGTTAAAGAATAGGTAGTATAGAGATGAACAGCAGAGATAGGAGGAATGGTGAAAAAATAGACAGCAAAGTCATAATGTAAGAAAGAAGGTCAAATTGAGCGGGAATCATCTACTATCACTATTGTACACAATCAAAGCTTTCAACTCACCTGATCGATGCGATCAATCAATTCGGACTGAAAAGCTGAAAACAGAATAAATCCGAAAGATAACAAAGAATGAATAACACAGGATGAAAAGATTGAACGACCAAGGGGGGGGGGGCTCCTGCAGATGTGTACAAAAAGCTGTTAGAGAAAGAAAAAAAGACAGATCAAGGAGTAAGGTGGGTGGGGATCTGGTGAGAGTATGAAACTCAAGAGGAAAGAGTCATATGAAGTTGAAGAGGATGTGGATGGATACAGTACATGTTGTTTATCAGTCAAAGTGAAAAGATGACGGTGAAGATTAGTG
Organism: Esox masquinongy; assembly: GCA_016801175.1. Classification (NCBI taxonomy): domain Eukaryota; kingdom Metazoa; phylum Chordata; class Actinopteri; order Esociformes; family Esocidae; genus Esox; species Esox masquinongy. The sequence continues at coordinate 9,515 of JACXGI010003042.1, read as the reverse complement.
GTGGATCTTTACAGCAGATTATTGGTTTGATTAAAGTAGCCCAGAAATGTTAGAATATTACTTATTACCTTGTAGAAGTAAGGCCATACCAATGTAAATGAAAATATAACAAATGCCCTTTTTGACATGAAAAAAACTGTGAAGTCCCTTAAAACATACTATAAACAGTTGACTAAAATATAATATTCAAATATGACATAAAATATTAATTTGTACTAATCCATATCGATAAGACATAAAAAATGGGCGGATTAACATACAGTACATATTAAAAATAATTGCCAGACTATCAAGGCCCCCTACTGACCTCTTTTGCACTTTGAATGGCCTATAATGAATAATAAATGCTTTGATAGGATGTTACATCTTTAATATTTTTTGGACAATAGGAAAAGCATTAATGTTTACATTAATATTTTTTTAAACACTTTCTTTCCATCGGTTACATAGAGACAAATAAGACATGCAATATAATTAGATACACTCACCTCATCAACCCACCTCCAAACTAAACTAAATAGCTGCTCTCTGCATCTAGCTAAACTACTGATACTGTAATTGTGTACATCAACTGTAAATCTATATTCTATATCTAACACTCTTATTTCTTTTAGGAGTGTGGTGGAGTGTGGTGGAGTTGGAATGTTAGTGAAGACCAACACACACCACTAAGAAAATACATCAGGTAATTAGGTTGATGGCCAGTTCTGGATGGAGAACAGAAGCACTTTTGACCATTCTGGTTGGTTTTATGTCAGTTTCTCTTTAGTTGAGGTATGCCTTTTTCAGTTTTCTATTTTTATAAATTTATTTTTTGTCACCATGTGGACATACCCATCGTCTTGGGCTCGTTAACCAAGGAGTCAAGACGGAGCTTGCCCAGATCTTTGTTGTCATCTGCAGGGATACAGTAGGTCTCCTGGGATTTAACATCCAGTCACAATCAATATTTTTTTGCATCAGTTGAGAACCAATTATCATTTTTAATAATGACCTGGTGAAAGGCATCTAATTGCAAAAGGACACATAGAAACACATTAATAATGTTAAACATAAACACAAATAAACATGTATACAATAAGCATAAAATTACAGTACACTAAATAAAACAAAACATACGCAGGTAGGTTTGACAAACGGGTAGGGAACACCTATACTGGTTACTGTTTTACCTTACAAAAATGTTTGAAGTCTGAACGTACTGCCAGTTCCACCCTTTTTTCATTGCGACCCCCCTATTCAGAAGCTTTTTAAGTGGGTGAAATTTATGATGAGGTAGAACAGAAAAACAGCAGGTTCCTATTAAGATTTGAATACCCCTGATTTACACACTGAAACCTCTGAAAAAATCTACATTTATTACATCTATTAATAATTCCCAGAGCACCCTGTATTTCAGAAGAATTGAGGACGTTTCAACCACGACTATATTTATCAGTGACAGGGACTTGATTGTTGGCCTATACACTATATGACCAAAAGTATGTGGACACGACCATCACACCCAAACGAGCTTGTTGGACACCTCATTCCCAAACCATGGGCATTAATATGGAGTTGCCCCCCCCCCTTTGCAGCTATAACAGCTGCCACTCTTCTAGGAAGGCTTTCACAAGATTGTGTAGTGTCTGTGGAAATTTGTGCCTATTGTGCCTATTCAGGCAAAAGAGCATCTGTTGTTGGACGAGAAGGCCTGGCTCGCAATCCCCGTTTCAATTCATCCCAAAGTTGTTCAATGAGGTTGAGGTCAGGGCTCTGTGCAGGTCACTCGAGTTCCTCCACATCAACATTGTCGAACCATGTCTTTATGGATCCACATTGTGCACAGGGGCTCAGTCACTGGCGTAGCTACCGGGGGTGCAGGGGGTGTGGGGTTTGGGGGGCCCGAGTTTGGCCTCTATAATAAATATTTTTTTGTATAATTTATATTGCATGTTTCTATCAGTCAGCTGTCAGCCGTCAGGTTAATGTACAGCAGGATCGGCTTTCCATGCATCTACCGCTTGATAATTTTTCAGCCCGGGGGGGAGCCTGTATGGACAGCTTGCAACCCGGCCCGGCATCACTACGTAAAGCCAGTGGGCACAGTCATGCTGGAACAGGAAGGGCCTTCCCCCAACTGTTGCCACAAAGTTGGCAGCACCCAATTTTCTAAAATGTCTTTGTATACTGTAGCATTACAATGACCCTTTGCTGGAACTACGGGGCCAAGCCCAAACCCTGAAACACAGCTCCAGACCATTATCCCTCCTCCACTGAACTTTACAGTAGACACCCTGCATTCTCCAGAGAACATGTTTCCACTACTCCAGAGTCCAGCAGCGGTGTGCTTCGCACCACACCAGCTGACGCTTGGCATTGCGGATGTTGGTGTGAGGCATAGGGACCACCTATACTGGGGGTTGAAAAACCTTTGGGTTTTCATTCTTTCCTAGTTTCTGGCATCAGACCAGTAAAGACCATTAACTAACAGGGAGAACTAAAAGCCCAAAGTGTGGAACCTGGCTTTAAAATATACACCTGCAAGGTAAAACAGTAATCAGTTCATTGTTCTTCTTTTCCAGGAACTGCTAATTGAATTTTATAATTTTCACCAAGGGGGAAACAATCCTAGCATGTTACTTACCAAGCTTTCTTCAGTTAGCTATTCAGCCAAAAAGAACAATGAAATTTGCAGTATTTCAGCAGGACAGGAGTGTCCTTGTGTGGACAATACACCTGCCCAAGTTCCAACTACTATGAACATTGTTAGTCCATCAGTTTAATAAATAGCATTGTTCCAGTTTGCAGTGGAAGACGTCTGCTCACCATTATTCCAAATAAAGAAAGCATCAGGAGTATCCAAGATTATAATGTATGTGTCTGTGTATCTTTTGTGTTGTGTTACAGATATGTAAAAGCAGCTCTAACGGTAAATGAAATAATAACAGTCACAAATGAGTTAACTTAAGTGATATGATCACTAAGCTACAAAGAATGTGCAACAACTGTAGTTACTAAAAGCTTTCGAATTTGACTGACAGCTGTGCATTTTGCTAGTATATAGCTTCAGCAAGCCATGCATGCAAAGATTATTTGCTTTCCGTCCCTCGTGCTGAAGATACTATTATATGTTGGTAACTAGAATTAACGTGCCCGCCCATTGGAAATCAAAAGCCCGTCCAACACGTTTCTCCTAGCGCCTGCACTTATAGCCTACGTGTTTTCCTGTTCTACCTCATTAATATCACCCACTATAAAAGCCTCTGAATAGGGGGTCGCAATGAAAAAAGGGCGGAACTGGCAATACGTTCAGACTTCAAACATTTTTGTAACAGAATTTTCAGTATGTCAGCAGTAGATGGCGGTATTCCTGATATGACAGTTCATTCACCACCTTTTTCCAACTGTCAAAATACGTTGGGCACTCATCCAAATGTGCAGTTTAACAGTGCAAATTAAAGAATTTCTGCCAACAAAAATGGTAGTAGAAGAGTTTACTATACCAGAAAATGCATTTTTATTTCCTTTCTATACTGGTCCACCATGGGAATCCAACCCAGAACTCTGGCTTTGCAAGCACCATGCTCTACCAACAGAGCAACAGCTCTCAAACACAATTTGTGAAAACATGTGATCTGAGTTACATACTCCTTGCGTTAATCCATCTGCCTCGACTGTAAAGCACTTTGGGTCAAGTCTGTTGTTTTTAAATGTGCTATATAAATAAAAGTGCCTTGACCTGACTTATCACCAAGTGGGATATTGGTTAAATTTCTTTCACACATACACACACAGCTCGCGGGCGGAGGGGGCGGGTATTCTGCTTACAGAACTGTGAATCTGGGTGAACCGCACTGCTATATGTAACCGCGCGAGTCTCCGTAACCAGGGCAACGATGACGTTGAGTGACAGACAACTCGCCTGTCATTCTGATTTAATTCTTCTCCACTATGTCTCATGAAACTTTTTTGGTTTTATTATTTCTCATGTCAATCCAAGCTTATGAAAACGTAGTGCATGCATTAGAGTAGGGTGTGCACGAAAATACGGGACAAATCGCGTCCCGTATTGATTCTGTAAGGGACAGTGCATTTTATTTTTCAATACGGGACGGGTATCAACCCTAGAGGAATCCATTTTTATCGTTCCTTTTGTGGTGCCTTGTGCTGCTTGTTAGCTCTTTGTTGTTAGTGACTTGGCCATTTCCCAAACATTTTGCCATTACTTTCTATGAACCATCAAAGTTTACTGAAGAGTTTTGTTCAACTTTTTCATTTAACCAAAACTCAATCTGGATATAAATGGAGCTACTCACCCCTGACCAGCCGCAGCTATGTGGCACCGTGCCTTCTCATTGGAGTTATTAGCGATTTTAGAAGCTCAGCTTCAGGCAAGGGACAACTTAGTGTAGAAAAGTACAAAACAGTGTCTTTGCCACCAGGCAGAAATGCTAGTAGTGTTAACTTGGGTTGCTCATAGAGCCGACAGAATCTTTCAACCAGTTCTCCGCATAGTCAATGAGTCGGAATCAGAGCCTGAGTCTCTTATGGGGTGTCAGCAGCGGAAACTTCTTAACAGTAATCCTGAAAAACTGAAAACCCTAGTCATCGGCAACTCCATCATCCCCAAAATTGAACTGAAGAATCCGCCAGCGATCATGCCAAGAATATAGAGTTTATAGATACTGTTCTCCAAGTTACGTTGGCATGATGATGAAAACAGTCAGAAGTTACAAATCAGAACATAACTCCAGCGTGTAACTGGCTAGCAAGCTGTATCTCTGGTCCCTCCCAGCTAGGGCTGGTGATGAGATATATAGCAGACTCACACAACTCAATGGATTTTGTAGATAACTTTCTTTCTTTCAGGGACTGACCTACAAAAAGCTGCTGAAGAGCTACTCCATCCTAGCTGGATTGGTATTGTTCTTTTATGCAGGAAGATAGGGTGCAGGTCAGACAGCAGGCTGTTAGCCAGCAAAAGCAAACCAAGTTGGGGTTCACCATAGCAATCTTAATAGAATAAACATGTCCTCTATTTTGTTCAAGATTAAAAATTACTGTGATAATAACCCGCATCCAAAAGGGACTACTCAAAGTTAGATCCCTAGCTTCAAAGTCAGTCAAAGTCAATTAACAAATCACTGATCACAAACTGGATGTGATTGGCCTGTGTGAAACCTGCCTTAAGGTTGCTGAATTCACTGCCCTAAAAGAGGCCTCTCCTCCTGGTTGCACCCTGTAAAGAATTCTTCAGTAGTAACAGAGAAAAGAAAACTTGAATTTAGCAAAAGTAAATCTGCTAATAGGTTGAGAAGATGTTGCTCATAAGGGACTGTTTGTTATTTATTGGGGGACGGGGTACACATGCACAAACCCTTCCTAACACATTTCCCCTTGACCTCTTGTTTTTTACAAAAGGTTCCAGTAACTAAACAGAGGTTGCAAACTACTGTAGTCTGCTAGCTACAGTAGATGGATAATAGGTAACTGTTGTGTAGGATTGTTAGCTACCTTGTTGAAGCTGAATATAGCTTGGATATTCTTACATGCAAGTGCAATGATACCCAAACATGCTACACATACAGTTGCCACTTCTGCCTTTGGAGGTGAAGGAGCTGAAAAAGACAGAGACGCATGGTTTGTAAAGGTGTGTGCGGGGGGCTGTTGCAGTAGCCGGTGGTTGGTTGATGGCATGTGAATAAGAGGACTACGGGTTGAATTTGAGAGAATTAGATGTAGAAAAAAGATAGTGGAATTTTTCTTTATCCACTATAATGAATTGTTGTTTTGCAGGGATTATTGCAAGTCAGTAGGAACCAATGAATCCAAACACCAAGCCTATATCAGTAGGCCTTGGGACCGGCAAGACATTTAACACCTACTACAACAAATTGTTTGCGATGTGCTCTATTCATTTTTACACTACAGTATAACTGTAATATCTGCAATCATCACAAAACACTCTGAAGACTGCCTTGCATCTTCTTCAGTAAGCACATTTTAGGAGATACTTTCATTTTACAATCAAATGGGGTTTTGAAAAGGAGACAAGGAGAGTAGACACAAGGAGTATGTAATTCAGATCTTATGTTTTCACAAATGATGTTTAGAGAGCTGTTGCTCTGTTGGTAGAGCATGGTGCTTGCAAAGCCAGAAATCTGGGTTGGATTCCCATGGTGGACCAGTATGGAAAGGCAATAAAAATGCATTTTCTGGTATAATAAATGCTTCTTCTATCATTTTTATTGGCAGAAATTCTTTGATTTGCACTGTTGAACTGCACATTTGGGTAAGTACCAAACGTATTTTGACAATTGGAAAAAGGTGGGAATGAACTGTCATATTAATACCGCCATCTACTGCTGACATACTGAAAGTTCTGTTACAAAAATGTTTGAAGTCTGAACGTACTGCCAGTTCCACCCTTTTTTCATTGCGGCCCCCCTATTCAGAGGCTTTTTAAGTGGGTGAAATTTATGATGAGGTAGAACAGAAAAACAGCAGGTTCCTATTAAGATTTGAATACCCCTGATTTACACACTGAAACCTCTGAAAAAATCTACATTTTTACATCTATTAATAATTCCCAGAGCACCCTGTATTTCAGAAGAATTGAGGACGTTTCACCCACGACTATATTTATCAGTGACAGAGACTTGATTGTTGGCCTATACACTATATGACCAAAAGTATGTGGACACGACCATCACACCCAAACGAGCTTGTTGGACACCCCATTCCCAAACCATGGGCATTAATATGGAGTTGTCCCCCTGCCCCTTTGCAGCTATAACAGCTGCCACTCTTCTGGGAAGGCTTTCACAAGATTGTGTAGTGTCTGTGGAAATGTGTGCCCATTCAGGCAAAAGAGCATTTGTGAGGTCAGGCACTGTTGTTGGACAAGAAGGCCTGGCTCGCAGTCCCCGTTTCAATTCATCCCAAAGTTGTTCAATGAGGTTGAGGTCAGGGCTCTGTGCAGGCCACTCGAGTTCCTCCACATCAACATTGTCGAACCATGTCTTTATGGATCCACGTTGTGCACAGGGGCTCAGTCACTGGAGTAGCTACCGGGGGTGCAGGGGGTATGGGGCCACAGTGCCCGTGGGGTTTGGGGGGCCCGAGTTTGGCCTCTATAATAAATATTTTTTTGTATAATTTATATTGCATGTTTCTATCAGTCAGCTGTCAGCCGTCAGGTTAATGTACAGCAGGATCGGCTTTCCATGCGTCTACCGCTTGATAATTTTTCAGCCCGGGGGGGAGCCTGTATGGACAGCTTGCAACCCGGCCCGGCATCACTACGTAAAGCCAGTGGGCACAGTCATGCTGGAACAGGAAAGGGCCTTCCCCCAACTGTTGCCACAAAGTTGGCAGCACCCAGTTTTCTAAAATGTCTTTGTATACTGTAGCATTACAATGACCCTTTGCTGGAACTACGGGGCCAAGCCCAAACCCTGAAACACAGCTCCAGACCATTATCCCTCCTCCACTGAACTTTACAGTAGACACCATGCATTCTCCAGAGAACACGTTTCCACTACTCCAGAGTCCAGCCGCGGTGTGCTTCGCACCACACCAGCTGACGCTTGGCATTGCGGATGTTGGTGTGAGGCTTGCGTGAAGCTGCTCGGACATGGAAACCCATTTCGTGAAGCTCTGGATGCACAGCTCTTGTGCTGATGTTGCTTCCAGAGGCAGTTTGGAACTTTTTAATAAGTGATGCAACAGATGATAGGCAATTTGTATGCGCTGAGTGCTTCAATACTCGGCGGCCCCGCTCTGGGAGTTTGTGTGGCCTACCATTTCGTGGCTGGGCTGTTGTTGTTCTTAGACGCTTCATATGTTGTCATGTGGCCTAAGACTTTTGCTCAGTACTGTATATACAGTGCCGTCCAGGGGTATTGGGACAGTAAAGTCAAAACTGCCATTTTTGCGGTACACTCAAGGTATTTTATCCCATGTCAATCACTGTTTACATTTCATATTATATGTATACAGTACAATGCCCTCCAGTATAATTTGCAAACTAGGTATATATGAACAAAAAATACTGAAAAAGTTGCTTTATTGTTCAACTTCATCTTACACTCAAAATGTCATGTGACTTTAAACATCAAATGAATAAAAAATGTTCAAAGAAAAAAATAGTCAACAAGAAATTATACTTTTATTTAAATACATTTTATAGCAAAGAAGATGATAAAACTATTGGGAATATTTGTTCACCCTTATTTCACCAAAATGGCTGGAAACCCATTCTCATTGTGACAACGTGGGAACAATCACGGTAAACTGTTTCTGTTTCTGCTTTGCTAGCTCAAACATTTCATCTAGCAGCTGCTCAGATACTCTAATCAATATGGTACTGGAAGGGTACCCGGGATAAAACCACTACTTTAATAAGTGCTACTGGATGTTTAGTGACAGCAGAGTCAGGACAACACCTTAACGTACCATCTGAAAGACAGGAAATTTCATGGTGCTGAAAGTTGGACTGTGATTGTTTTATTTCACATCGTTGCACTGTCTCCACAATTATTGAACATGTCGTTTCAGCAAATAATCTGGAGCTTCAAAGGTAAGAATATTCAAGAATGACAATAGGTAAGTTACAATGTGACTTACATTCTAACGTAATATGGCTTTCAGCTGAGCAAATAAGGCATTCTTATGGCACACATATACCAACTAGTGTTGTTTTGCTTTGCCATCAGCATCATGTCAAAGTAACGTTCTATCTGCGTCACCAATAACCCTTCAAAATCAAACCCTTCAAATCAATATTTTCATTGACAAGACATAAAGAACGTGTGTGTCAGCTCGGACGCTGCCATTGGACAAGATGCAACATGTGTAGTATAGCAGCTGCCATTTACTATAAAGGAGGCAGTCCTTAAACGTTGATGGCTGATGGTAATCCTAAATGCAAAATGGCTGTTGTGTGTCTTCTAGATTACCTTGTCAGCTTGGTTGATAGGACATGTTCCGGCCCCAAACACTTGACCACTAGGCCATCTGCAGCTGCCTTCGGAGATGTCGGCTAGGATATTGGATTTGAGAGCTGACTCACAAGCTGACAATGTTTCCCAAGCAGTCCTCAGGTTTAATCTTTAACTGGCACACTGGATTGAAATAGTCTACTTATTACCAGGCCTTGCCTAATTAAATTAGCCGTGTTAGTTGATAGTTAGAACAAACATTTACAGTATAAAATCGTTTACTATCTGGGTTTGGAAACCCTACTGTAGATCAGTCCTGGTCCTGGGGTATCCAAACTGGTGAACATTTTTGTTTTACCCTAGTAGTTATTGAAGTACCGACCTAAAGTACTTAGGTATTGAAGTACCGACCTAAAGTACTTCCCCGAGTTGGTTAATGAGAAGAGATTAAGAGGAGACAAAATCGCAGTGCCGGCAATTATCTTTATTCATACAGATATATCTGGAGACAGTGTGGCATTCAGTCCAACAGAGTCTGACACAATCACATCACACACAGTTCTTATAGCATGAGCCCCCCTACCCTAAATT
>JACXGI010003041.1:0-66901 GCA_016801175.1 Esox masquinongy | reverse complement strand
GGAGAGGGTGAGTGTGGTGGGGGGGTGGGAGTTGATGTGCCCCTGTTTGAGACAAGGACAACTTCTGGAAGCACTGGGTGATTTTAGTTAAAGGGTCAGGAAAGGGGGGGTGGATACTCTGCCTATGAGTATTGTCCTTCATGCTTATCTTGTTTGGGAATGGCATTCCAAGAGCGTGACGTATGTTGGCACCAAGCAGCTGGCATCCCATGATGTTTGGATGAACCCCATCAGGAGTGGTGGTTGCAGCGGTAGAGAAGTACAGTAAAGATAAGAAATGCATCATGAGCCATTACATCATCCTGAAGTTACTATAGCAAAACTATAGACATTTAGCAAAACATTTTATTTAATTTCAAGTCAATTTTAGATTTTCGTTTTTACAGCCAATATATGCAATGTATATGCTAGTTAAATGCTGAGTGCTTAATATTTGAAAGCATATGATTTGCAATTTCATAGCCCATTGATAGAATATATTTTCAGTTTTTTTGGCTGTGTGCTGATAGCCTACTTCTTTTTTCGTTTCAATTTAATTGATTTCAAAGCAAGTAAATGTACTATTTTATACATTCTATAGGCAAAATGTTGTTTAAAATGCTGAGCATCTGATTTTCTTTGCAGCCAATAGTGTATCGAAAATGCTTTACTATTTCGTTGTCATATAAAATAAATAATAAACAAATAATATAGTGCTACTTGTTTGAGTTGATACCTTTTGGCTAAAAGACTGATAGACAGATCTGTAGACTATTTGAAATGATGATTACTTATACTGTATCCTTTCATGTTGTTAAAAAAAACAAGCTAGACTTCATTAAAATACTGAATGGCTTTGTTATATAAGGAAACGAATACTCAACATACACAATCACAAAATTGGCAGATTTGACTAATCAAAAAATGAATGGCGCAAATTTGTAGCTGCAATTATTTTTCCTGTGAGCGAATGGCGGTTTTGAGCAGAGTGACGTGGGAGCGGTGGAGCAGAGCATAACCTTTGCTCGAGAGTGATGAGCGGGATTTCTATCAGCTCTCCGCTCACATACTCTGGCAAGTATCACTTAATATAATATTTCTTACGATCTTCAAAAATGAGGTACCTTTGTATTCAACATGTGCCTTGCACAAACGCGTGTGTTTGTATTCAGCGTGTGACTGTCAAACCTCTGATGAACAAAAAAGCGGTGGGCGGGTCAAATGTGGGCGGAGTCAAATGTTTGATTCCACCCACATTGATCCTCATCCCGAATTGCAGTCAGGGGTACTTGGGTTTGTTTGCCTCAGTAGCTATACAGCCTACATACCACCAGGCGGCGGTAGCACGCATTGATTTTAAGCGTGACAGACATTGATGGGTGGGTAATGTAGTGGTTTAAAGAATGCTATTTAAGTCAATATTAAATAAATAAATATGGCTGGGAAATAAATCATGAAATATAGAAACGAGGCAATAAATATGGAAATGAGTCAATATATAATTAAATAGGTTTTTGTTTTTCAAAGGACTAATTTTATTTCTTTCAGGGGACTTTTATTTCATAATTCCACATTTATGTATTTCAAGCAGGAGCGTAGGGTTCATTATACATGTGTGGGACATGTCCCCCCCCCTCTTTTTGAAAATGGCATTTTGTCCCCCCCCCACTTTTTATCAACACAACTCTTATTATAAGAAAAGCTCAACCTCTTTAGAACGTTACAGTGGCAGTACGGTAAGCAATTGCGTAATTCGAATCAGACTGGTTTTAGGGCCACATGCAGGCCCTTTGCTTTGAGGTAGTTGCTGGATAGGTCTGGTCCATGTAAGGACAGCTTGCATCCCGGCCCGGCATCACCACGCTACGCTAGTGTTTGTCCCCCTCACATTTGAAATCAAACCTACACCCCTGATTTCAAAGGATTTTTATTTTATTATGACACATTTCATAATGACACATTTACATCTGGGATGTTCAAATGTATGGGGCGTGGTTATCTCACAGTTTCAGACCAAAGCAACAGCAGCACTGAATTTGAATATACGAGAAGGGTGCGATCATTTGTGGCGGATGGAAAGGACAGTTGGCTACAAAATATTGTCGTTACTCATTGTTCAGATGCATGCCATGTCTGACTCCCAAAAAAGCTTCTCAGAATGATTGAGAGGCTGCCAACCACCTTGACGGTGGGCTCAAATTCAGGACATCCTGGCTTGCACATCTATTTGATTCAGGTAAGAGCTTTAGGTACAGTTGTTTTGTAAAGTGAACGTCATTACTTTCATATTATATGTATGTTAGCTATCTTGATGTTTGTTGAATGTAAACCAAATTAACATGACGACACTGTAGGCACGAGTGATGGCAAAATGTTAGATACAGTAGCTAGCTACAGTCCTAATGTAGCTACTTGTGTGTGTTGAGTTAGCAATTGTTTTTGCTAAATAACAGTACAGTAACCTCATGTTTGCTAAGTTAGTCTCATACCTAATCGTTAGTAAAAACAAATGCTACCAGTGACATTTATCTTGTTAATATAGGTAAACAAGTGCAATCGTAGCTACCAATAAATAATGTATTTATTAAATTTAGTCCATACAGTAGTTGCTTCGGATACTGATATAGCCTTAATTGACTAATTTGCCTTGATTCTTGGTTAGCCAATTGCTTGAATACTGACTTTATAGATGACTGTTTTTTATGTCCACCACTATGATATAGATTTACCAGAATAAGTGTGAAGAACCAGTGCCCACTAACTGTTGATCATCCTGGTCTACAGGCACTGTTGGAGGTGCGACAGGCAATAATGTCCAACCATTCTGTATAAGGTATGGAGGCTGACCATGTAAGCTTAGTTTACACAAAATGTATGTACTGCTTTTATTATACAGGTTGCCTCGTGGGAGAGATCAGGGGCCGTATTCACAAAACATCTCAAGGCTAAAAGTAGCTCCTAACTTGCTGATTTAGGAGTAACTCTTAAAAAAATGGGCATGTCAGTCCTAACTTTAGAACACCTACATTATTGGTCTAAGAGTATTTCACAAAGTGTTTTTGTGCTAAAAACAGCTTCTAAATCTGGGTTAAGTTAGGAGTAGTCAAGAGGACTCCTAAGTCACTAAGACCAAGTTACAAACAATCCTAAAAGGGCTGCTGCCGGCAATCTGCCTCCTAATCAGATTTTAGAAACTTTTATTGGTACTGTGCTTTTAACGAGGTATCTCCTTGTTAATCGAGAGGGTATTATGATCATAGTAGAGCTAGTCAGGAATGCTGTCACTTCACCAGAAAACAGAAACAACCCAATAACATCGGACATCAAGGTTGTGACAACTCTACGCTACTTGGCCACAGGGAAAATGCAGCTATGCAGCGCGGACGAACCACGTATCTCAGTCATCTGTCATTAGAATATTACATCAAACAATAGATGCCCTCCCCAGACCCCATATCGTGTGACAAATCATTCGGTTTCCTCATGATGTTCGCCAACTACAATGAAACAAAGCTGACTTCATGGCCATAGCTCGAACACTCGGTGTAGTTGGTGCTGGGACACATAATTGCACGAATTATTGCACCATCAAAAGATTAACGCACATTTCTTTATGAGCTGCCAGACATGTAAGAGGCTGACAATTTGCTGAACATATTTTGACTGGTCGGTATACCATTCTTGGTTTCATGTTTAATCAGTGACACTTAGTCTACATTTTTATTTGAATATCTTTATTTCAATATGGCAATATGACACATTCTTCTACAGTATTGCTATGATGAATTCACTGACAGAGACCCCTCCCCTATCAGCCAATCACTGTGGGCATAGTAAGTAAGCTTGTTCGTGGAACACGACATCACCCATAGCAACAGGGTCAACCCCGCACTTTTCCTTAGCATAAGAATTCTCCACGTTCCTTACTAAAAGTTGGTCTTAACAGCTTTGTGAATAGGTTTTAAGAGAGAACTCTTTGCTAGGATCTTTTAGTGCTGTTTAGGAGGCCTCCTAATGGTAAGATAAAATGTTTTGTGAATATAGCCCCAGGATGTCAGGCCAGACTTCAATTTGTCTTAGTACAGGTGTGTTTGTAAGGCAAAAGTAAAAAAGGGCATTGACTTGGATTCTCCTTTACCTATAACTGTGGAGCATATGATTAGGTGAATATTAGTGAGAATGACAAGCATGGCAAACTGAAAAAGTATTGTCTATGTCAGTTCTTTGCATCCCACTGCTGGCTTTTGCCTCTGAAGGGAGACTACATGTTGCTTAAGTGTCCTGCACAGGGTGCTGTGATTTGGATTGGATGTTAAATGGGTGCCCAGACTGTTTGCGGTCAACATAGGTCCCATGTCACTGATTGGCAAAATGTAATATCATAACAGCATGGCTACCTAACCATCCCCAGCTTCCAATTGGTTCATCTTCTCTCCTTCCTCTGTTTATGTTCCCCCAGGTTGATTCTCTAAATTAGAATTTGTTCTTAGGCAACTTGCCTGGTAAAATAACAGGCTAGATAAAATAAAAATCTCACCCACTTATTAAAACATCTTTTATTCATCTATCTTAATTGCTCTATTTCTTTTTACTGTTTCTGTCCATCCCATCAGTCACCACAACTGTCTTATTTCGTTTTTTTCAGAGCTCTGACGTTGCCGACTACCAAAGGACAGACAAGGCCCAACGGTAGTGGGACTGAAAGATGTTAACAAAACAGTATCTCCGCTCACATCACCCAGTAATTGGGGAAAACGGGAGAGTAGGCTGGCTTTTAGAATCATTTGCTAGTTAAAATTCTCCAGCTAACATGGTGAAACATGTCTCTGCCTTTAAGCAAGGCACCTAATCCTAAATACTGCTGTAAATTGCTCTGTATAATAGTGTCTGATAATTTACTGAAATGTCAACATTTGTACAGATTAACTGCGGGTGGGATGATCAATGCCAAATAAAACGGGCCGTGCTGCTTAAGGACATTTGGTAAAAACCAGACAAACAAGTATTAACTAGACAAACTGTACAGTATAGGTTTCAGTTTTATTGTCACTCACCTGTCTCAATGCTTGCCATTCTTCATCTCAACCTCTTTCCAGGATAACTGCATGGAGCCCTGCACTCTGTCCCCAATTCTGACCATCAGTGTTCTGGGTCACGATGTTAAACTGTGGGTCCTGACTGCTGAGAACACTACCAGGCTAAATATCCACAAAGAAGTATGCCACTTATACTTCTACTAATACCAAACATACATCTGTATATTTAAATATTCCTTAACATAGTCTCATAGTTTCCCTAGTTACTGGGCACCAATTCTTTTTGAGTATATGTACTTTGTGACAACTGCCAATGCAAAAAGGGTTCTATAAAATTAATTTGATGAACAGAAAACACCAGTGGGTGAGTGGAACTTATAACCCACCCAACATATTGTCTGTATTCCAGTAATAAATCCTCTTGCTCTGATTTGTATTGAACACTGAGACCACCTTACAGCATGAGTATTAACAGACGACAAAGGAGAAACACTAGATAATACACACAGAAACTATGGCAATCAGTGTTCAATTTGAAATGAGTGCGTGAGACAATCTTTCAAGAAGTAGATGAACACAACTTACCAGTAATGCATTTGGTGGACAGCCTGCCAGAATTTCTTATGAAACAGAAAACCAGCCTGACCCTCAACAACCAGTGAAACGTTTTATGTTCTGGTCCAGTTTGTTTATATATGACAATCACATGAATGCCTGGAACTGTATAGCACACACTTCTTTTGGGGTCATGATTTGTCCTTAAAATCTAACATCACCAACATTGTCAGACTGTGGAAGAACAGTTAACTCCCCAGTCAGAATCCTGCCGTGGTCTTAAATAAAATCTGTTCAACACTAGTACTTAGTGTGAAATGTGTTATTTACATTAGTGATGAAATTAAGATATTAATGTTGTTTACTCTATCGCCTGAGTAGTAGTATAGAATAATGAGTCAATTGGTTGCTGGGGATGATTAGTTACCAATGTTGTTATGACGCCCATATTTGATATTGACATGGTTTAAAACCCATACTCATACCATCCGTGCTATGGGATTTGTAGTGACCAATCAGGACCCCGTTTAACATCCCTTCCAAATGTCAGCACAATGTTCAGAACACTTAGAG
Source organism: Esox masquinongy (assembly GCA_016801175.1). NCBI lineage: Eukaryota > Metazoa > Chordata > Actinopteri > Esociformes > Esocidae > Esox > Esox masquinongy. Next base: position 60,758 of record JACXGI010003041.1, on the reverse strand, counting down.
CAACATCTAGTCTCCCTAGCTGCCGAAGCGGAACAGCGAGGATGGAAAGTCCAGGTATACCCAGTGGAAGTGGGATGCCGAGGGTTTGTAGCACATTCTACAACCCGGTTCCTCAGAGACGTTAGGTTCAGTGGTCAAGCCTTGTGTCACAAAGTAAAGAGCTTGTCAGAAGCAGCAGAGAGGAGTAGCACCTGGTTGTGGTTGAGATGAAGGGAATTTGGATGGGGTGCTCAGGCGCAATAGGAAGGAAATCAGGCTGGTGCATGGGGAAGTTAGGCTGAGGTGAGCGGGGGACGGGGGGTTTCTGGGATTCCAGATTCACCGCCGAACCCTCTTGAGGTGTCGTGGGCTAGTCGACAACACCAAGGACGGAAGATGCCCACTTAAAATTTAGTAGATGCCTACTAAACCCCAGTGATGTACCCTACTCACCTCAATCCAGACGGTTGTCATGCTGCGCTGGGGAAACCACTATGAGGTTTATCCCCGGGGCCGGTATTGCAGCCTTTGTGTGTGCTGATGCGCCAGGGAGGCAATAAGCTGATCCCTGGAGCCGACATTACAATTCAGCCACCGACACCAGGCAGAAGGATGTCTATATCATCAGACTGAGGAAACAATGGAGGAAAACGCGAACAGATCAAGTTAGTCTACTGTAAAGCTGCGCCTTAGTTGGTATCTATCTTGGCGAGAGCCTAGTTCAAATCAGCATGAGGTTTTAACTCCTCGTGTTATGGAAATCCCAAATATGGACCTACCCTGTTAACTTGAGACACAAGTATGGAGATAGATTTATATCAAAATGTAAACTTGTAAGTAATGAGTCAGAAATATATACAGGGAGTCGCAAATACATAATGCAACTCAAATAAAAGTCAATGTCAAGAAATATATGCATATAGCGGACTTCCATCAGCCATGTTCGAAGTCAATGTTTGTCTTGTCTTGTCTACAGCTGGTGAGCTGTAGAAATCAACATACAGCCTAAAGGTATGCTGAATTGTAAAATGTGTAAATGTAAATCATACTTATTACGCAACACTTTATATATTCAAGTAATTGTGTCCTGTGTAATTTTGAAAGTATGTTTTAAACATAGGGGTTCTGGAGACTAAGCATAACCAGAACTAAGGAAGTGCTAATCTGGAACCCGTACGCAACTGATCCTTACAATGTGACTCACAAATATGCAACGCTACTCGCAAATATTTAGCGGCCCTCACAAATCTGCGGAGCAACTCACAAATATGTAAGGCCACTCACAAATGTATTGCAAGTCATAAATCTGTAAAATGTAGGTGACAAATGCTGTAAACATACACAAAAACATGTTGCAACATTAAAAATGGTCTTATATTTATTTCCTAATCATCCATTGTTTTTGTTATTGATTCGTCATTTGTTTTTGGATTTTGACATATGTTTGTGAAACTACAGGTGCATCTAAAAAAATCTGAATATCGTGGAAAAGTTCATTTCTTTCCGTAATTCAAATCAAAAAGTGACACTTTAATATATTCTAGATTCATTACACATAAAGTGAAAAGTTTCAAGCCCTTTTTGTTTCAATCTTGATGATTACAGCTTACAGCTCATGGATATCAAAAATCAAGTATCTCAAAATATTAGAACAAAAAATGTATAATACAGAAATGTCGACCTGAGAAGAGCTCTAATCAGCTAATTAACTCAAACCACCTGCAAAAGTTTCCTAAGTGTGTTAATTCATGCACTCAATACTTGGTCTGGGCTCCTTTTGCAGGAATTACTTCATTAATGCGGTGTGGCATGGAGGCAATCAGCCTGTAGCACTGCTGAGGTGTTATGGAAGCCCAGGTTGCTTTGATAGCGGCCTTCAGCTCGTCTGTGTTGTTGGCGCTGGTGTATTTAATTTTCCTCTTGACAATACCCCATAGATTCTCTATGGGGTTCAGGTCAGGCAAGTTGGCTGGCCAATCAAGCACAGTAATACCATGGGCAGCAAACCAGTTACCAGTCATTTTGGCACTGTGGGTAGGGACCAAGTCCTGCTGGAAAAGGAAATCAGCATCTCCATAAAGCTTGTCAACAGATGGAAGCATGAAGTGCTCTAATATCTCCTGGTAGATGGTTGCATTGACTCTGGACTTGATAAAACACATTGGACCAACATCAGCAGATGACATGGCACCCCAAATCACCACTGACTGTGGAAACTTCACACTGGACTTGGAAGCAACTTGGATTCTGTGCCTCTCCACACGGTCCCCTGCCCTGAGCTTCCAGTGCCACCCTTGGAGGGGTGGGAAGATGAGCCACTACTACCACCGCCTCCGGAGTGGCTTGATGGGGGTCCCGACTACCACCGATGAGCCCCTCCCATTGCCACCTCACACCTCTGCTTCGGCGCCCCGTCCTGCTCAGTGGGCGTAGCCTCCCTCTGCTCTGGCGTCCCGTCCTGGGGCGGAGCCTCCCTCTGCTCCTGTGCCCTGTACGGGGGGCGGAGCTTCCTGTGCAGAATCCTGCTCCGGGGTTGAAGCCTGCACCTGTCCCGGTGCCACGTCCTGCTGCAGGGGTGGAGCAGCCACCTGCTGTCCCGGCGCCACCTGCTGCTCCGGCACCCTGTCCTGCTTTGGGGGTGGAACCTGGCCCCCTGCTCTCCCCACCTTGGATGTTCCCGTCTTGCGGTCAGGAGTCCGCGCCTTGGGGGGGTATACTGTCAGGTCCTGGTTGGGGGCCTCTAGGCATCTCCATTAGCCTAGGGGCCATAGTGAAGACCTGACCGCAAAGGTCCCTCTAGGTATCTCTGCGGTACTGTTTTCTGTTCTCCCCAATTAGAGACAGCTGCGTCTTGTTGGCTCTAATTGGGGACCCTATATAAGTTGTTCTGTTTGCCTTTCAGTTTGTTGGTCATTGGTTTGAGTTGGCTGTCTGTGTTGCTGCTCTTCAGTTCCGGGTTGTACCTCTCCTTTTGTTGTTTTCTGTTACAATTTACAATTAAAATGATGATTCCCTATAGCTCTTCGCCTCGTGTCCTGCCTACACTGAACCGTGACACAAAAAAGGCTTGAAATGTTTCACTTTATGTGTAATGAATCTAGAATATATGAAGATATCACTTTTTGATTTGAATTACGGGAAAAAATGAACTTTTCCATGATATTCAAATTTTTTGAGATGCACCTGTACATGCATATATTTCTTGACAGTGATTTTTATTTGACAGTTGCATTATGTATTTGTGACTCGCTACTTAGATTTCTATCAAAATGTTGTAAACTTATATCTCCATAGGCAAGCCAGCAATGGGAGACTGAGAACTTCGATGTACAGAACTTCAGTACACCATGCTTATCATTCTCACAAGTATTCATGTAATCACTACCTGCTCTGCTGGACATTATTGTCTGTCGCACCTTGAACGGTGCCTGTAGACCAGGATGATCAACAGTTAGTGGGTACCGGTTCTTCACACTTATCCTGGTCCATTTATATTCTAGTGGTGAACATAAAAACTGAGTAATCTGTAAGCTAGTCAGAATTCAAGCAATTGGCCAACCAAGAATCAAGGCAAATTAGTCAATTAAGTATCTGAAGCAACTACTGTATGGACTGAATTTAATAAATATTATATATTGGTAGCTAGGATTGCACATGTTTAGCTCGGTTAACTAACAAAGATACACGTTACTGGTAGCATTTGTTATTACTAAACGATTAGGTATGAGACTAACTTAGCAAACATGAGGTTACTGTAGTTTTATTTAGCAAAAACAATTGCAAACTCATCACACAAATTGCTACATTAGGACTGTAGCTAGCTACTGTATCTAACATTTTGCCGTCACTCGTGTCCACAGTGTCATCATTGTTAGAAATCAGCCGTTCGTATAGGGGTGAAATAATGATTGCGTACCCGGTCGTCAAGGGACTGAGTAATTCAATTATTTATTGCAGCATTCGATAGTCTATTGTTCATGATGTTACTGACTTGATCTTCCAAACTCGGTCTTACAAACTCGATCTCACTGTAAGGATGGTTGCTAGCGTTTATATACATTGAAGGGCGTGTGTACCTAGCACAGATCACATTTCCACGAGAACCCAATGCCGAATGGTCAATGTAAACATTCCACTTTCCTGAGGTTGGCTGACTGTGACCTACTGAGAGATAATCTAAACACAGATGTTTCTGTTGTTCTCATTATCTAGGCACATTAACTTTCAATGAAACACACCTTCATAATACATTTAGAATACTACATTATTACATTGATTCCACATCATGTTTATTTGGTTTACATACAACAAACATCTAGATTGCTAACATACATATAATTAGAAAATAATGATGTTCATTTTACAAAGCAACTTTACCTAAAGCTCTTACCTGTATCAAATGGATGTGCAAGCCATGATGTCCTGAATTTGAGCCCATACGGCCTCACCGTCGAGGCGGTTGGCGGTGTCTAAATAATTTGTAGCCTACTGTCCTTTCCAACCGCCAGAAATTTTCGCACCCTTCTCGTATTTGATCTGAAACTGACCAATTTGGTCTTTGGTCTGAAACTGTGAGATAACCACTCACCATTCATTTGAATATACCAGATGGAAACGTGTCATTATGAAATAAATGTGTCACGTCTTGCCCGTCCTCGTCCACACCTCCCCTCTTCAGACAGTCGTCCTCCCCGGTTTACTGACAACCGGTTGCTCGGGCCGGTTGAATACAACGCCCCTTTGCCTGTTCAGCTCCCCGGACACTCCTACCCAATCTCCTCCAGATCAACACACGGACACTCGCCCAGTATTGCGCACATCTGTTCCTTGTCTTCACCACTACTTATACCCCTATGTTTGTGTCCTCCTTGTGCAACGTTAGTCCTGTTCCATCTAAGCTAAGTACTACTTGTCTCGTCATTCATTTTCCTGTATCTGGATTTACATTTTGTTGGCCATTGTGCCTTATTGTTTTGTTTAAGCCCTGAGTTGGATATCCGGCTGTCATTAAAACCCCTTGTCACTGCATCTGCGCCTTCATGATTTATTTCATAGCCATATTTATTTGTTCAATATTGAGATAAATGGCATTTTTAAACTACCACATTACCTGCCCATCTGTGAATATGTAGGCTGTATAGCTACTGATGCAAACACACAAATCCCCACACACATTTGCAGATCTCTGCAGTGGCAAAAGAGTAGCAAAAGTCACGTATTAAAAGACAGCGAATTGAGATGCCCACCTGAGTTGTAACTGATAACTTGTCCGTATACGCATTTAAAGATTTGTCTATGCATTTAGAGCTCTGTACTAATTTAAAGATTTGTCTACACATTCACAGATCTATGTACGCACTTACAGATTTGTCCACACATTTACAAATCTCAATACACTTGCAAATCTGAATACAGATCTTGAGATGTTTTTACACATACAATTCTGATTTGCACGTTTGCAGATTCCTGTACACATCAACAAAACTCGGTACACATTTAGAGATTCTTTTACACATGTACAAATCTGATTACGCACACATGGATTGAGAGACAGTTACACAGATCTCCACTCACATTTGTAAATAGTTTCGCTACAATAATGGCCTCATAGCTGGCATTTATCCATACTTACAAGACAAAATGCCTAAACATACAAGATTGTCACCAGATAATTTCATAAACAATCAGTTCAAACATAATTGAGAAAATTTAGAAAATAGATAATTGCATTTTTTAATTTTCTGACGTCATTCACGATACGTCAACAACGAACCGAACGCAAGTGATTAAGTAATCCGCTTCTGGCAAGACCCATACAGAGCACCTTTCTTGAAAGTTGGGTCATGGACTTATGGATATTGTGTCTACGATTATTGCCGGGCCGCGTAAGCGGAGCCGCTCAAGAGCGAATGTCTCTTACTGAGTGAGTGACTGACTGACTACCCTTAGTTAAATACTAGTACTATGTGCACTGGATTCCCAGCTACACACATTGTTACAGTCTCACTCGAGACTGGTGCACAAAACCACGTGCCGATTGTTTTTGTGGTTTTACTGGAGCATGTACCCTCACGTCTCCCAGATATAAAAGCAAGGGATGACGCACCACTTACATAGTATTGTGTTTGTCTGTGTGTATTTTGTGTCTTTTTTGTGTGAGTTTGTGTGATTGAGTGTGAAATTATGCATTAGAAAAAGAAAAAAAATGGAAAAAAAGAGGGGATGCAGAAATGATGCTAATAATGACAGTACTCACCATTGACTTGGTTGACATTAATGACTGATCTGCACAAAATAAATAACAAAAAATACTAGTTCTCTGCCATCCGCAGTGTAAAGATAGGACATTTTTAATATGTTTTCTAATGAATGCAAAGGTATATAGGGTATAGCCAGCAGTATACCCTGGCGGAAATTGTGAAATGTTGGCATTGATTTTGAAAATATGACTGATCATGCAAAAAAACTTTTATTTAAGGATAGTGATCATATGAAGCCATTTATTATCACATAGATCTTTGGCTCCTTTTTAAATGATAATGATAACAGAAATCACCCAAATGGCCCTGATCAAAAGTTTACATACCCTTGAATGTTTGGCCTTGTTACAGACACACAAGGTAACACAAACAGGTGAACATGGCAAGCAAAGGTGAATTTCCCACACCTGTGGTTTTTAAATTGAAATTAGTGTCTGTGCATAAATAGTCAATGAGTTTGTTAGCTCTCACGTGGATGCACTGAGCAGGCTAGATACTGAGCCACAGGGAGCAGAAAAGAACTGTCAAAAGACCTGTGTAACAAGGTAATGGAACTTTATTAAGATGGAATAGGATATAAAAAGATATCCAAAGCCTTGCAAATGCCAGTCAGTACTGGTCAATCACTTATAAGTGGAAAATTTGGGGAACTCTTGATACCAAGCCAAGGTCAGGTAGACCAAGAAAGATTTCAGCCAAAACTGCCAGAAGAATTGTTCTGGATACAAAGAAAAACCCACAGTTAACCTCAGGAGAAATACTGGCTGCTCTGGAAAAAGACGGTCTGGTTTCAAGGAGGACAATACGACGATACTTGATCAAAAATGAGCTGCATGGTCAAGTTGCCAGAAAGAAGCCTTTACTGGGCCAATGTCACAAAAAAGCCCGGTAAAAATATGCCTGACAACGCCTTGACACGCCTCACAGCTTCTGGCACACTGTAATTTGGAGTGACGAGACCAAAATAGAGCTTTATGGTCATAACCATAAAGCTCTATTTGGAGAGGGGTCAACAAGGCCTATGGTGAACAGAATACCATCCCCACTGTGAAGTATGGTGGTGGCTCACTGATGTTTTGGGGGTGTGTGAACTCTAAAGGCACGGGGAATCTTGTGAAAATTGATGGCAAGATGAATGCAGCATGTTATCAGAAAATACTGGCGGGCAATTTGCATTCTTCTGCACAAAAGCTGTGCATTAGTCGCTCTTGGACTTTACAGGACGACAATGACCCTAAACACAAGGCCAAGTTGACCATCCAGTGGTTATAGCAGAAAAAGGTGAAGGTTCTGGAGTGACCATCACAGTCTCCTGACCTTAATATCATCGAGCCACTCTGGGGAGATCTCAAACGTGCGGTTCATACAAGACGGCCAAAGACTTTGCATGACCTGGAGGCATTTTGCCATGACGAATGGGCAGCTATACCACCTGCAAGAATGCGGGGCCTCATAGACAACTATTACAAAAGACTGCACGCTGTCATTGATGCTAAAGGGGGCAATACACTGTATTAATAACTAAGGGTATGCAGACTTTTGAACAGGGGTCAGTTAATTTTTTTCTTTGTTGCCATGTTTTGTTTTATGATTGTGCCATTATGTTATGAGATTCTGTTATAGATTGAGCTGGCTATGGAAATAAATCAATTAGAAATAAATGAATAAATAAATACATTTATCAATAAATATATTTATACATAAAAATATAATAATAAATGGATTAATCAATATTATTTCCCTGTTTAATTCCTTGATCATTTATTTCTGTAATAATTTATTTTTATATTAATTTCCATAATCTAACATTTTCATATGTTTTTATTTCTGTATTTATTTATTTCTGGCTAGCTCCCTACATTAGCTAACATCCAAACCAACAACAGGTATAACAGGATCACCACGTTATATTCAGCACGTTAAATTAGATAGCGATTACTGTAGATGGCTAGCTAATGGCAATATATACAGTAGCTTTAATGAAAAAAATGACTCCAATCACTCCATGGCTGGTTTGTTTCTTTAGAAAAAAAAGCAGTTTTTCTTTAGGCTTGCTATAATGCAGCTACTGAAGCTGGTAGCCAGCAAAGTTTTAGTCTATCCTGAACAAATCCTAATGCCTAATTTGTTTGTTCCGGGGCATGGATCGAACCCCGGGCTCCTATGTGACAGTCGGCGTCTCTAACCACCTCGCAGTTTAACAATGGTTAGTCAGTTGGTCGACCGGCCGGCCAGCCAGCTTTTCTAACCACTACGCTATTTAACAAGCCAGTCAGTCAGTCATTCCGAACTGTTGCGCAGCTGAAATCCTATATCAAGCAAGAATGGGAATACATTTCATTTTCAAAACTACAGAAATTGGTCTCCTCAGTTCCCAAATGCTTACAGAGTATTGTTAAAAGAAGAGGTGATGCAACGCAGTGGTAAACATGCCCTTGTCCCAACTTTTTTGGAAACGGGGTTGTATATCTCATATGGTGATGTCACACAGGCAAGACACTCGACGTCTGGAAGTGTTAATATTATCATGCACAATAAATACAGAGAATAATACACCAGATCAGAAGGTTATTTAATTACCTTATTTTCTTAAAATGATTTAAATAAAACTGTCAAAGTGAAAGAACATGTTGGTATCTGCAGCTAGTATGTCTAGCCTATACTGAATATTTCTTAATGTATTTACTGACTCCATGCATGCCTTCTGTCTGGCACCAGGAAGCACCTGGAAAACATTACCAGCATTGGCCCCCGTCCTCTGGGCAGCCAGGAGAATGAAGTTGTAACAGTAAACTACTTGCTGGAGCAGATCGAGCACATCAAGGTCTACAGTGCCTTAGGACCTCACTCTATCACCGTGGACATCCAGAAACCCACGGGCTACATGTATTTGAGTCATTATGATAGAATCAGCAACATCGCTGTCCGACTGGAGCCCAAGAACGGGACTCAGCACCTCATGCTGGCCAACTGTCACTTTGACACTGTGGCCAACAGTCCAGGTACTCTACAACACTTTTTAATTTTTTGCCTTGATCTGGGACACCCTTAGGTACACAGTCAGACACTGCTCCCTGAATGTTATCAGCTTATAGAAACATTTAATTTAAGGTTTCTTTGGTATAATCACCTTTGTATTTCTGCATGTGATTAGATGGTTTGGGCAAGAGGCTCCATGTCTAAAGCAAAGTGTAGCAGTGACAATGCATAGTCCTGTCTCATCCCTCTACGGCTGTTAAATTGAGGTGATAGTGATTGGTTAGTGAGTATCATTTTGCAGGGGTACTTATATATATTTATTATTTATATTATTATGATTATTTAATAAAAAAAAATATTATTTTATATATTTTTTTAAAGAGATGTCTTAGACTGAAGAATTTATTTCTTTTAGGGGTGAAGCCAGTGTGATCCAAATGAATGAGCTAAACCGGTTAGACCGGTTAGCTTTTACTACCTTTTTTTGTGTGTTGAGCAGAGAAATTGTCTGCAGGACCCTAATTATCTGTCTTATGTAAAACTTTACTAACAGCCAGAGTATGTTGCGGTGCTTATTCAGATATATTCAGTGGGTCATTTGTCATCACTAGTGATTCCCCAGCATCTTGTAACCATGGCCCAAAAAAAGTAAGCACGTATCTTATACCAATCTGTTTCTTTGGACTTTAATGGACAATAAGACCTAGGCTTCCTCTAGTGGATTATTGTACAGGATTTGATGTTTGGCCTGCTGACATCTGGTCATTTATGACTCTGACAGTGGGGAGAGAGACTGTCCAGAGTATAAATAATATATAAGAGTATAAATAATATATATTTTTTCTGTATTTGATATAAGTAAACTTCGAGTTCATTGCGCTTAGTAGTACTTCTGTATACTTCACAAAAGATGATTATCACTCCTACTCAGTCCTTGATTGATTCATGTTAGTAGTTTATGTAGGGTATATTCTGTCACTTTGGTGATTTATGACCCTGGTGGGCGGGGCTTCCAGATTGATTTTACAGGTGGGCAGGACATCCGGTTTGCTGGGTGGGACCTCTGGTGTGACGTATGGACTTCCTGTATGATGTGTGTTAGGACGGGACTTCCAGAATAATGTATGCATGTCCGGTGACTTTGTAATTTATGATTGCATTGATGTGTCCGTGTTTGATGTTTTACTACGATTCATAAACACACCGGACAAGTGTTATAACAGATGCGGTGTGTTTGATGTTTAACAAATGGGTCTTAGGGTTCCAGAATGTTAAATTCCCAGGCAATAAATGTGTTATATCAGCGGCAATATGTTTGGTGTTTAACAAATGGCGCCGGGGTTCAGCAATGCTATAACCCCCTGGCATTTTATGTTCCGATAAGTGCTACAATAGATGTCCTACAACTGGTGGGTGTTAACCTTTCATGTTTTATGGGCTGATTGGCGTGGTCTGTGTATTTAAACCACGCAGACCCCGGTGATGGTCATTCAGTCTTGCCTGAGTAAACTTACCAACACATTACAAACCATGGTGGATTGTGCAGTGATCAACGTTTTGGGTGAAACGCCATTGAAAGCTAACAGCTTAACCGCTGCTCAGCGAGTCGGCAAGAGATTACAAATGGACAGCAGAGACACATCAACATGCCAGCCCCTAAGAAACCGATGCAGAGTTTAACCCGAATCCATCAACTACACCAGGATATTTTGGCATGGGAGTGGAAGTTGGACGACGGGCGGATCGGTGGATACATTTTCAACCCTGAGATACCGGAGGTTGCATTTTATGAATTACCCGAAGGCCAAGAGTTTAAGGCTGATGTGACTGATCAAAGGGTTTTTAATGCCCGTTTGTGGAACACCTTTCAAAAAGTGTTTTATTTGGGCCCAAAACAGGGCACACATTATACGGTAGATGTACTGTTTAAAGTCGTCGAAGGAATAAAGCAGTATGACTCTGTTAGATTGGGGTTATAAAGATGCTATGTCTTTTTATATTGATGATTTACGAAATAATGATGTGGTAGTCTCAAAGTTTGAATCTAAGATGTACCAGAGAAGGCGTGATAAGCAAATGTTTAATTGCATACAACATGCTCAGTCTTGTGAATCATTTAATTTGTGTCATGGTTGTTGAAGAAATAGAAAAGTAAATCATGTGTATGTCTGCTTTATTATTCAAAAATAAAACCAATCGTAAAACCACATCAATGTTTACATAGTATTTTTCATACAACAATTATTCAAGGCAAAACATACAGTTTGACAATGAATCACAAATGATTAAAAAAAAGCATAAAATAAAAACACATTAAAATGGAAGCCATTTTCTGGGGTCTGTGGTAGGGGGCACAAAGAAAGCTTTGGTTGGTTGATAACCAGTTGCGGTTATTTTATTGGTTGCTGTCACACTTTTAACCAGATCCAACAGGTGCGAACCCTTGATTATCTCTCCTTTGAAAATGAATTCATCATTTGAAGTCTGTGAAGTCAAATCTTTAGACCTGTGCATTCTATTAAGAATATATTCAACATTCTTCCTACGCCTTGCAGGCACATTATCCAAAATTTCATCAACAAGGTTAACATTTCAGTCAAGCTCCCCCTGTCTCACAACAGTCAAAACCTTTGTAAAATGGCAGAGTATCTTTTAGCTTTCTCATGTAAATCCATATCAGGCTACAACAGTATATTGCGAATCGATGAGTCCAAATAATTTTCAACAGGTTGTCTTACATCGGTGCTAGTCGTTTTGGATTCTTGCAGTTTTTTGAACTGATGTTGTGGCACCAGAAACATTTTCTGAGCATGATCCATGTTGTTTAACTGTGCCTCAATGCAATTAGACTGGTTAGGAACGGTACTGCAACGCTTAATAACGGTAGTAGAAAACCTCCAGATTGGTTGATGGTTTTTCTTTTCCTTGCAACTGAAGTGTTTTTTCTAGACATGTATATAATGTTGGCTTTTTGTCTCTTTACTTTTCGGAGCTGAGATTCTGTTAAGGGTATATTTCCGCGCCTTAGATTAAGAGCCATTTCACAGAGTGATAGAATGAGGAAGCTGATTCTAAAATAACTTTTCATTGACTCGCTGGTGCCTTAAATATCATCTTCAAAAGTGGTAAATTTCTACGAATGCGTTTAGACATGATCAAACTTTCTTAGGAACGTACACGACAGGCCAATCCCCTGAAAACAACCCCGTTCTCAGACGGTAGTCTTCTGGTGTTGTACAGTGGATATAAAAAGTCAACACACCTCTGTTAAAATGCCAGGTTCTTGTGATGTAAAAGAATGAGACAAAGATAAATCGTGTCAGAACTTTTTCCACCTTTAATGTGACCTATAACGTGAACAATTCAATTGAAAAACAAACTGAAATCTTTGAGGGGGAAAAATAAAAACACAATAACCTGGTTGCATAAGTGTGCACACCCTTAAACTAATACTTTGTTGAAGCACCTTTTGATTTTATTACAGCACTCAGTCTTTTTTGGTAGGAGTCTATTAGCATGGGACATCTTGACAAGTTAATAGTTCTACGAGATTTTCCTTTAACAATCATGTTTTGGACAAGGTAAATTGCACTCAGGTTACAGTGGTGTGAATATTGTGTGAAAATTCTTTTCATTAAACTCTTTTCATTAAATGGTCAATAATTAAAATGTTGTTTTTCTGAATCGGTAGCAGATTGTCATCACACAGCGATGTTGGTAGACAGCGATGTTGGTATTACTTCTATTCTATAAAAGTAATCACTCTCACCTTCAACATTTCATCATACTGCGGTTGCCAACATGAATACAGATGATATTCTGAATTTCTTTGGAGAAAACAACGTCAGCATTATCCAACAACATCTTCACAAAATATGTTTTACCCGAGTTACTGGGGCCACTAATGACACAGCTGAATGGGTGTTGAAGTCGTGGGTTAAAACCGCCATCCATCCTAGAATGTGATTTAGTACTCGTAAGGCCTTGTGCTGTAATCGGGGAGGAGTACATGCTTGTTGTATACAACTCTGAAACGCTTAGACACTACTCGGTTTTTCAATGTGAATGTTCTTTTATCTCGCAATTGTGTCTGCATTAGCGAGGACGTGAACATCATCACCACCCTCGCCTCGTACAAAGTTATCAACCAGTCGTGTTAGCGTCTCCAAATTGACAATGGTTGTGTTGTAGCTGTTGAGTGTAATGCCTTTTGCTTTGAGACAGGTCAGACCTTTAACGGATTTGTAACCGTACGTCTTTGGCCCACCACTAACAAATAGTGCGATGCTGTCAAAATCTGGTAACTCATCGTCACCCAAGAATGGCCCCAGTGGGGGCACCCAATCCCCGTGGTGTGTGACAAAGATCACTGAATCAGTGTCTGTGTGACGGTCCCGGCCGGAAGGGGCCGTTCCGCTTCGTGTTTTCTGTGTGTCCTTGGTTTGTCATGTCCTTGTTTGGTCTTTCCTGTTCTCGTTTCCGTTAATCAGTTTATTCCTTTCACCTGTGTTTAACCCCCACCTGTTTCTGTTCTCCTTGTTAGTCTGTGTATTTAAGTTCCTCCTGCCCCAGTGTTTCTTCTCGATCATTGTGTTGTTACTGTGGCGTTCCATGTTCCAGTGTTTAGTAGGGATGCACGATAATGACATTTTCCAACCGATACGATGACCAATAATGACCTGCTTCTGATGACCGATAAAATAAACGATAATTTTTGTATTTTAAAAAGATGAGTAAGAAAGGCTAATATGTAGTGAGCACAAATAGATTTCAGATTCCATAGTGCTGACCTAACCAAATCTAACTGATCACTATTGTAAACACAAGTTGCAGTTAATACAATAACAAAAAATACAATTCTGACTCTTCAAATGTTAATTTATTTTTTTTCCCAGTAAAGCACATCAAAAAACAGGCTTTTATAGAACAGAAAGCATATCAAACATGTTGCATAAGAATTTAAAATAAATTCAATTCAATGACAAATGGTTAAATATGACATATCAATGTATTATCTAATCAGATGCCTCAATTTACTTCATGGTTTACTTCATGGTTGTAAACAAACAGTTTATAACCTCCAAACATGCTTTAAATAACAGAGGGGATTGCAGCGTATTATCTGCAGGTTACTGCTGGATTTCTTAACAGGAGATAACCCAGAGCTTGGTATCCAACAAAAAAACCCCCACTGGAATAGATTGCAGGAACTTGTGTTCACTATCAAACCAATTACTTTGAACACATTTATTTTGATGACAACTTACAAAACTACGTACAAAAACACAAGATTAATAAATTGTTTGTTCATTTAATTATCCCTACTGCATTTAAAATACAGAATGTTTGAAGAAGATCCATATAAAGCAGTTAGGCTATATTGTTCAAAACATTAGTTTTGCCTTAGTTTTTGTGCTCAATGGCAAACCCACACATTTGAAAAGTAATAATTAAAGCTAAACAGCATTTCTGTTTTATTTTACCAGATGATAACCAATGTGCTGAGGGCTTGTCTTAGGCTTTAAACAGAATTGTAAGTGCTTACCCTGTGTACCATGTACTTTTATAAAGCTATTGTTTATCTTAATAACTCCATAAATAAATGTGCATAGTTCTATCATTTCAAAATATATATTTTCAGCAGTTTACATGTTGGTAACAAATTTGTTTGTTTATTACTCATTAATGTTTGAAGAATATGGTTCCCTTTAAACAGTTGAATACTTAACTAGTTGAATACTTAACTAGAAAGAAGCATCTTTGCTTTCTCGCATCCAATTCTAGTTCTTTTCTCATCGACCACATGAGCAGCAGAAGAAATCACTGTTGGCGCTAGTGCAAGGGGCTGGCAGGTATTTTCGTGCAAATTGGGCCAGGGTCGGGAAACGGGATTTGTTGCTTTTCCAGTATTCCATTGGACTCTCAGTCTTTTGAATCGGGGACTCAGAGACATATACCCATATCTAAAAGTAGAACAAAATCACAGTTATGTTCTGGGGTGTTTTTTTAACAGAAGTTAAAAGATTTACCTAAAAATAAAATAAATTACCTGCATTTCCGTTTGACTGCTTGACTGTTCTTCTGTGAAATATGTGTTTTCATCGTACATTTCCAACAAGGAATTATTGTTCCCGTCTGTCTTAGACTTCTTTCCTTGTGGTTTGTCAACTGTAGCACAGTCCTTGCTGTTTTTCACCTTTTCCCGCAATATGTGGCTTGCCGTTTGGTACACTATTAATGTAGCGGTCCTTATATCTAGGGCCCAATATTGTTGCTAGATAATACAGGGGCTCTGCATCGATGTGTCTGAATCGCTGTTCTATTGCTTGTAAGAGTGTGTTCTTATAGGTTTTCACTCCCTGGCCTGTGGCAACGGCCTTGTTCAACAACCGTTTTATAGCTTCAATGGATGGGATCACGTCTGCTACTGTGGCTGTAGCTAGGCTAATATCTCTAGTCAGCTGTTCACACGGTTCGAGAATGGTCAACATGTTCTCAATTAGCGTCCATTGGTATTCACTTAGAGATGCCGACAATTCATGGTCCACTCCATATGCTGCAAGCGCTCGCTTCTGCTCTACCAAACTCCTCAGCAGGTAAAATGTGCTGTTCCACCGTGTGGGTACGTCGTGTTGGAGCTGTATGGTTTTCACGGCCAGTTGTGTCTGTAAATCTCTCAGACGGGTGACAGCAAGTTGGGAGTGCTTAAAATGTCCTACTATCTTTCTCCCGATTGAAACACAGTCTAATATACTTCGTTGGCACAGTACAGCCTCGTTTATCGCAAGCTGTAGAGTGTGTGCCATTCAGCCCAAGCTTGCAACCCCACATTCCTCCATATCCTTGGCCATATTGCGTGCATTGTCTTTAAGAATGACGTGCACCCTCTCCTTTGTTATGTTCCACTTCGCGAACATGGTTTCAAAAGCTTTGCAGATTGCTGACGCGGTATGCGAACCGGAGCATTCCTGTGCATGCAATACTGTCCGTTTAATATTAAAGTCTTCATCGAGACACTGAGCCGTCAAACTAATCATACTAACTGGACTAACGTTAGAAGTCCATATGTCCGTGATAAAACTTATGTTGCTTACATTGCCATAGATCAGACCGTGAATGTGTGTGGCAATAACATCATATAGGGCAGGTAGGGATACGTCGGAAAAGTAGCGGCGGCTTGGGAGAGTATACCGGGGCTCCAAATGCGCCATTAGTTGGCGAAATCCTCTGTCTTCTACCATGAAAAAAGGCCAGTTGTCAAGTGCCATCAATTCCGTGATTTTGTCATTAATTGCTATAGCCTTTGGGCTGTCTCTAGCAAACTTCCTGCAGTTTTCAAATGCCTGCTTAATTGGCACTACTACCTTATCATATTTTCTTTTGTGTGTGCTAACGCTGGCGGCTGCTTCATATTGCTGGAATACATCTTCGTTGTGATGGCCTTTCAGGTGACTTATAAAATTTGTTGTGTTAAAACTCGTAGTCTTTTCCCTCCTCTTGGAATCCTTGCGGAACAAGTATTGAAAATTGCAATCGTGATGTCTTCTTCTGAAACTCTGAAAAATCTCCGTACCGGTGATGACATGTTTGGTTCTAGTCTACACAGCGTGGCTTGTCTATGAGCAACAGTTTGACATAATGAACGTGACAACAGCGCGCTGTGTTTGTTCAGTCAATGAAAGCAAAATGAGATTTGTATTACCGGTCTATTTATCGGCTATCATTTACTTATTGGAATAATAATGAATAATAATATAAATTTCCCATTAGTGGCTGATAATTTATCGGTTCGATATTTATCGTGCATCCCTAGTGTTTAGTCAATGTTTTGTATCTCAGTGCATGGCACTCGGTTTTGTTTTGTTTCTGTTGCTATTAAAAGCTCAGTTTTTCGACTCTGCGTTTGCCTCCATCTCCTTAACACTAGAATCACCAAATGCCTACGCCAATTGGCATTTGAGTTTATAATTAAAATAAAACTGCCATTTTGAAAGCTACACCCTCCTTGACTTTTCCTAAATAGGTGCATATTACATTGTTCCATTGTCGGAATTCTAAACTGACGAACAGAAAACTATTTAGAGACTATTTACCTGTTTTTTTTACCCTATTTTCCGACTTAATCCGCCAACAGACCACGCCACTTAGCGTTGGTACCCAAATGGTACCCAGGCGCTAATCACCCCTCGCTGAATGCATGACATCAATGGATGAATGCACGATACTCCCAGACGAATGAAAACTTATTTAGGCTATTTTTGAAACATAATACAAATGATATAAGCTACTTATCACATGGGATACCGGAGATTATAGGAGATTGAGTTTATTGTGTAGGCTAATTCATCAAATGTAAATTGAAAATGTAATTCTACATTATTTTAGGAGGGAAAGAGAAACTAAATCGCACACACATCCTATTGTCTCTCTTTGAATTTTCTCTGCATATTTTACTGAAGCCAAATTTATTAGGCTAAATAATTATTCACAAAACGAAATTCCAACGATATCTCCTCTTTTTCTACTAACTCCTCTCGGTTTTTCGATAACTTATTCATGTCACCTATACAAAAATCTTATAAGCCAATAATCTAGGTGACTAGAGCTATGCATTGGTGTTGAAATCAACCTGATAGCCCTACTACATCCCCGCGGGAGAAACCTGCAAAGACGTGCCGTTGACAGCCTATTCATTTCGGACCTCGTCTTTTTCTAATAGCTCCTCTCGGTTTTTTCGATAACTTATTGATGTCACCTATAGAAATATATTATATACCAGTAATCTATGAGACTAGAGCTATGCATTGGCGTTGAAATCAACTCGATAGCCCCACTATAACCCGCGGAGAAACCTGCAAATACGCACTGTTCACAGCCTATTCATTTCGGACCTCGTCTTTTTCAAGTAGCTCCTCTTGGTTTTCGATCACTTATTCTTGTCACCTATAGAATAATCTTATATGGCAATAATCTATGAGGCTATAGCTCTGCATTGGCGTTGAAATCAACCCGATAACCCCAGGGAGAGACTTGCAAAGACGCACCGTTCACAGCCTATTCATTTTGGACCTGGTCTTTTTCTAATAACTCCTCTCGTTTTTTCGATAACTTATTGATGTCACCTATAGAAAAATATTTATGCCAGTAATCTATGAGACTAGAGCTATGCATTGGCATTAAAATCATTTCGGACCTTGTCTTTTTCTATGTATTCTTTTTTTAATCGTGTTTTTGGTATGATGAGACCTTCAATACAAACACATTCTTGTATTTTTCAAATTCATTAACCATTTAAAACAGACAAATTATGTAATTCATTATTTTTTAGACTTTGATATAGTTTGATGACGACCTAGTAGATGAACTGATGCTCTGGCTGGATAGTGATGCTGCGGATGAGAATGTCCATGCTAATAGGGACGATTCATATGCTAATGACGCCAAACAGCGTTCAATGACCAACCCAATACGATGGAGGCAGCAGAGGTGGATGGTAGGGGAACTCCTCGGATGGCCAGATTCCAAATCTGAGGAGGAGGACCCCTACCGTCACCCGTTGGAGCATTGGCCAGCCCAGTGGTGGCCCCAAAGTTCTACCCAGCGACGACCTCAACGACGCCAATGTCGGCAACGAGCCACCCTGAGTCCTTCCTGGCCCGCTCCATGCCCTGTTCCTCAGCCTCCCTGACTCTGTGTGGTCTGGCCAGGCTGCAGGCTGGCCTTCCGGAACGCCCCACAGACTAACAAGGAGGCCTGCAGCCGCTCCTGTACCTGCTCCGCGGCCTGCTGCCGCCAAGAGGCCGCCCAAAATATATTTTTTGGGGGGGCTATGGGCCCCTATACGGGTCCCATATGGGCCCCTATACAGCCACTGCTGTCACCGCCACCAGAGTGGCTAGAGGAGGGATTCCTGCTGCCACCCCCGGAGGTGTGGGATGACGAGCCCCTGCCATCCCCCCCACTCCTGCTCCCGAGGCGGGGCCGCTGCCTCACCCCTGCTCCTGACCCCCTGCCGGCTCCTGCCCTCCCTGTCCCTGATCCTCTGCCGGCTCCTGACCCCCTGTCCCTGATACTCTGCCGGCTCCTGACCCCCTGTCCCTGATCCTCCGGCGGCTCTCCCTGATCCTCCGCCGGCTCTCCCTGATCCTCCGCCGGCTCTCCCTGATCCGGTTCCTGGTCAGTGCACCACGGCGGATCCTCCACCCGTTCCTGTCCCCGGTCCCCGTCCCAAGGCGGAGCCTCAGCCTTGGTGCCCTGCCCGCCCTCCCCTTTGTTTGCCCTGCCCGCCCTCCTGTCGTCCCACAAGGAAGCCTCTTCTAAAGATGATGCACCCATTTTCACTTAGGGGTGTACTCGCATTTGTTGCCAGCGGTTTAGACATTAATGGCTGTGTATTGTGTTATTTTGTGGGGACAGCAAATTTACACTGTTATACAAGCTGTACACTCACTACTTTACATTGTAGCAAAGTGTCATTTCTTCAGTGTTGTCACATGAAAAGGTATAATCAAATATTTACAAAAATGTGAGGGGTGTACTCACTTCTGTGAGATACTGTATTACCTTCAGCTTTCAAGCATTTTGTAATGGGGTAACTGTGATAAAAAAAAAAACTGCCGCTGTGCAGCCACAAGGTGGGGGGTCCATAACTGAAGCCATTATGGTGATGTAGTCTCCATCACCACCGAGTCCTCACCCTGTAGGCCGATAAATAGAGTACAAAGATTCAGCTGTATGCATACTGCCTTAATGTTAATAACATTTTTGTACAAGGCTGAAAATGTCTGTAAATAATTAGACTTACACAAAAAGTATCTGTTTAGGATGTGTAAGATCACAACTGTGCAGTCCAACTGACACAGGTGCTGATTACTTGGTCTGAAATAAATGCAAAAAAAACAGAAGACCAAGCATATACAGGTATCTAAAGCTGATTATTAATAATGTTAAAAGTCTACTTACCAAGGTTACCAGGTCCAAAAATGTGTTTTCCAAATACGGCAGGGTTTAATTCCATTCAAACTAAACCAGAGATATAAAACAGACAATCTGAAAGACAGATAAAAGCCCTTACATTGCACCAACATGTATTTGTTTTATACATTCTTAAAAAGTTCAAATGTGTCGTTTGTTAGCGTTTATAATTGCAACACAATTCAAATCAATTCTTTCAAATAAAATAACGTGTACTTATATGTAAACGTTAGTTATCGCGGCTCAGCCGTGACATCACGTCATCCACTTACATAAAAACGCTATTGTCACCATATCGCCATTAATCTCTTCAAAAAACATTTAAAAAGACCGTATACGGCAATCAAAAATCGGATTTCACGAGTTGCTTCAAGTCATTACCAGAACTCAGCACATCTTACACGGAAGTCCCAGCATCCGCCCACACTAACACATACAGACACACACGCACAGACAGGTATTCTCAAACTCACAAATACTACAGTCAGAACCATCATTGCCTGTTAAACATTTCTACCAATGTGGAGAAAACAATCTCGCGTTAATCCCCGTTGTACAATTTCATAAGACGCATTTACAAATGTTTTGTTTACCTGTAATAACATATCTTGACCTGTCAATGAATCAGCGTTGTTCATGCAAATGTATACTCTACCTTCTGGGTACGTTTTGCCATAAAATGCAACTTAAAAATTAATGCTGACTTAAAACACCCATGTTTATTTCGCAGATCATCATTACTCATACATACACATGTACCAAAATCATTGTTTTTATTTTTAACAATATTTTAAACCCAACCAAGATACAATCCCAGGCGTTGTTTGTTCCTTCAAAATAATGGCATTGCTCATGCGATGTGTTTATTGTAGTGCTTTGGTGGATTACAAACCTTGTGTGAAACACTGGATGTTTTTCAACCTGCATATAATACAGTTAGTACTAGTCGTTATTTAGGGACCATAACTATGGGCAGATCTGATCTTAAGACCCATCTCTTGTTAAAATAAAAAAAGGGCTGAAACTCTCCAAAATCGTAAGTCCCGACCCCTTTTTTTATATCTTACACAGAAAAGCAAGTTTCCCACACGTAATTCTGTGGTTGTGGAAAAATACCATGCTACACGCACATTGTAAATCATGACACCCACCGGTTGTAGGACATCTGTTGTAGCACTTATCGGAACATAAAATGCTGGGGGTTATAGTATTTCCGAACCCTGGCGCCCTTTTGTTAAACATCAAACATATCGCAACTGTTATAACACTTGTCCGGGGTGTTTATCAATGGTTGTAAAACATGAAACATGGACACATCAATGCAATCATAAATTACAAAGTCTCCAGACATGCATACGTCATTCCGGAAGTCCCGCCCTAACACACATCATACAGGAAGTCCATACATCACACCGGAAGTCCCACCCAGCAAACCGGAAGTCCCACCCAGCAAACCGGATGTCCAGCCCACCTGTCAAATCAATCTGGAAGCCCCGCCCACCAGGGTCATAAATCACCAAAGTGACAGAATATACCTTACATAAACTACTCATGTTCACTAATAAGTTACAAACTTTTGGATGGGCTCATGGTCTTGTTTATGCGCCGATGGTCTTGTTTATGAGCCTGTGAAGCATAAATCCAGTAAGCTATGATAGTCTCTTATTCCTCCCCTCATGGGCGGCTTTTTCTACTCTTTTTGTAGCCGCCCAAATGAACCTCAACAAAAGGCAGGTGTGGAGGGGTGGGGCTGATTCTCCCAGCTGCCTGTCGTTTCCTCATTCCTCCTGCCATGCTTACCCCATTCTCCTTCACTCGGCGGGATAGACATACACACAGAGCCAACGTGTCACAATATTTATGAATTATCTGACAATCCTGCACATAAGCTAACCAAAGAGCAAGGCTTAACTTCTGCATCCGAACTTCTCTTTCAACATTCAAAGTAGACTAGGCTAATATGGGAACGCTCTGTAATGCGTTGTGTTGGTTTAGCCCATTAATAAATGTAAACAGCATGAACAACACTGAATACATTATCAGAAATCACAGAAACTATGTTCTTATTAGAACTATTAGGATAGTCTTTATTACAACATGGCAAAGTGTAAAAATGAAATGGAATTTGGCAGTGCTTGACTTGAAAGAAGTGCATGAATTGTCATTTCTAAGTTCTGTTTCACTCCAAGGTCCATTAGATACAGCCTTGCATTTAGGCCTTAAATAACCACACTAATTGGCATTGTCTGTTTTTAGTCATGTAGAAAGTTGCTGGTCTCTTGATGTACTCTTGATCAAGGCACAAAGTAGAATAACTGCTATGTTGGCTACTGTGATCTGTCTGGTGTGCTGGGTATGTGTTTTATCCAACCCTGAATCAATCTAAGCTTTTCAAAGTATTTTCCTATAGCTGATGGTTGGAATATAATATAATATGAGTGGTGCTCGGTGGGGGACTGCACACAACAGCGCTGGTGGCTAGTTGGCCACCTTTGATTAAAACTTTGCAACATTACAACCAAATTGTCTTTATTAATATGTTCTCTAGTTTAATAAATTAGGGACCAAATGCTATAGCTTTTTCAAAGCAAGGGACCAATGCTATAGCAACTTCAAAGCAAGAGAGGTTTATCTACAACCATTAATCATGGAAAATCTTCTGTACATGTGCAGCATTCAAGTTTTGTCTATTCGGCTATTACCGTGTTTTGGTGGAAACGACTGCCACGTCATTAATTCATAGCTTTTGTTAGTGATAACATAAATAACTTACTTCAGTATGCTACAGTACAAACAGGGTGTTAAAATTGTACATCTCTTTATTCAGTTGTCTAGAATTCTTTTGTAGGCTAATGTCCTCGTGAAGTCATGTCTCGCTCACTCACACTGCACAGTCATCATCCTAAAATTGAAGTGTACTGCGTGGTGGAAATTCACCAAGTAGAACTCCTTTGAGGAAGGTAAGACAGATTTATTTACTAGACTGTTTAAAGTTTTGTGTCCACAAATAAATTGTCTTTGCACAATAGTAATTTATTATACTTGCAAGCAGAGAGTCACATAAGTACAAGACTAATGAAGAACTCTGAATCGTTGCTAGGAAAACCTTCTCTTATATAGGGACAAGGGTGTAACATCTTGCAAAATAACTGACCTTTAATTCAAGAGTGTTTATCTGGTGTAAATCGGTCCAAGCCTGTTCATCTTATCAGTTTATCTCTCCTCCCTATGTTATCTGTAAGGGGGGATATCTGGCATTTTTCTACTTGTAAGCAATTGACACATAGACTTAGCACTTTCCCATCAGTCCAATACTTAACTACTGGTTTTTCACTCCACTATACAATTGTCCAATTCATCAATACATCAGTAAACATAACTGGCACACTGGTAAGCCAGATTCACAGATAACTGTCGGTTAAACAACGTGGAATCATGTGGAAGTCTCAATTTCTATTTATTGCTCATCCCACTTTAGTTAAAGGGATACACATTTCAGTCTGTGCAAGACTGAAATTAAACAATAACTCCTCATCTTCCCTTACCAAACAAGACCGGAATAGTATTAGCTAATCCAGGGTGGTTTAGGGTAGGGTTGAACGATTAATCAATTTCAAATCGAAATTGTGAAGTCACACTCACCAAGTGTGCTCCTCGCGTACCAGTCATGCTCACCAATCTGAAGTGGCCCAAGGTGACTGCGTATACGCCCACCAACAACAAACCTAAGAAACCCAAGAAAAACGTTACATTCATGGTGCAGAGTGATGGCATCTGCTGATCCATTTCTTGCACAGTTGGAAAAAGAAGACCCGACTGAGTAAGGCACAGCAAGAGTTAAATCTGCCGGAGAACTCATTGATTACAGAGTGTCAAACAAGATGGGGCTCAAGGCAGAGGATGAGTGGGAGGGTGTTGGAGCAGAACAGTGCCTTGTCTCAGGACTGTAAATGTCAAGGAAACAACCCAGGAAACAACAAAGTCAAGAGCCCTTGGCTACGTGGAGGATAAATAGAGAGACCCAGCCACACTGGAGCTTCTGGACATCACTTCCTTCCTTGATCCAAGATTCAAGACTAAATACGTAAGCGTAGAGAATGTCCCAGACATCAAAGCAAGAGTGAAGATTGAAATGGAACAGGTAGCACGAAAGGTAACTTGTCTTGTTTTTATGTACACTTGAGTGAATACAAGATGCCACATGCAATATAGGTTATTGTATCCTTCAACACCTGAACGCATGGCTTGGCTCACCCAATCATTTCAGCACTTCCCG
Source organism: Esox masquinongy (assembly GCA_016801175.1). Lineage (NCBI taxonomy): Eukaryota > Metazoa > Chordata > Actinopteri > Esociformes > Esocidae > Esox > Esox masquinongy. The sequence goes on along the minus strand of JACXGI010003041.1, from coordinate 36,290 downwards.
ATCTGTTTGATGTAAACAACCACATAAGAATTCATGTTGACAGAGATTGATTATAAGGATGATTACCTAGGAAACCGGAATTTATTTCTAGCCTTGTTTCCACTGTGTTTTCCATCTGGGCAATCAATACTGGGTAGTTTTTCAACAAGACCCTGAGTGCCCTGTCCATGTGCGGGAGCCACCTTGTTGGCTGGCTTCCAGACCTTTTGATTGAGCACACCTGCCAGGTCTTTTAGCTCTCGCTTTTGGAGAGTGATGGTACTGTTTATACAGCCCCTTCAGTACATCCATCACCTGAATTATAATTATATAGTTTATTTAATTATATAGGATAAGGTATTTGATATTTATACAAATTAGCTCAAGTAGCACATAACAAGTTGGGTGTACGTAGAACATGATTTTCCCAACACACTAGTTTACTATGTAAAAATGGCTGTAGTTTGGCTTACTACTTCCCAGTTACTTGCCTTTCTCATTCTTTCTTGGTCTTTCATGGCATCCATGGCAGTCAACTCCAGGCCATGGCTCAGGCACTGTATATTTATCAGGTGGGGAACTTCGGCACAGAGTGTGGCAGTACCACCAAGCCTCCCCACCAACACAGCAGCTCCATCAGTACCCAAGCCCATTACGTTCCCCTTCCACTGGGATATTTCTGCCTTATCCAGTGCTGTAGACAGAGAAACACTTGTTTATTGTTGTAACGTTACTCAACAAGTGAAAACGCAGCAACACAAACAGATTCAATAGCCAGGCCTACCAGTGCTCATCGCAGCATAATGGCCAGGCGCTGTTGCATGCTGGAGCTCCTCTACACCAATAAGGATGTTCTTGGGATGTCCACAGCTCAAGATCCTGACAAAAATCCCTTCCAGGTCTCTGCCACTCATCTACTCACGTGAGTGGCAGAGAAAAACTTAAAAAATGTGCTGCTTTAATTTCTGCAGCACAGCCCTCCCACAGCTCATTAAATATAACATCAACAAACCTGAAAACAAACAAAAGACAAGTTAGGACAACCACAATATTGGGGGTATTTAACTTATTCACTTATACCTCAGTGTTCTTTTTTTTATTCGCAATGGACACAAAACTTTAAACAGTCTAGTAAGTTGGCTATCTAAAGTTAACTAGCTAGCTACTCATGTAATGTTACCTACTGTGCTGCGCTCAAGGCAGATGGTTATGTAGCTACCATAGCTACCATAGCTTGGCTAAGACATAGCTAACTAATGTGGCTTGGTTGCTTGCTGTGACATGACACTCAAACTCACTCATGACACTCAAGCAGTTGCGCTTTGTGTCTACCATCATTTATGAGTAGTTACAGTAACATATTAGCTAGCTAGCTGAGTAACTTACCTTCGCCATGCTACATCAGCGACTATCTTACGTATGCTGAGGCAATACGCCAATCAACTTGCCCGACATACTTTTTTTACTGGTCCCTGGCCATCGGGCCATTGCATATATCAAACCCTGATTTAGCGCTGGGGCAATGTAGTCACATGGCAGCGTTCATGTCTGAAAGCAGCAAAGGCTGACATGTTGGTTTTCTTGACAAAAAATCTGTAAAAACCACAATGAGTGTTGAGAAGAAGTTGAGATGTAAGGGAAGCAAGTATAAGATTTCTGTTGTTTGGAGTAATTAAGTTTTTATTTGTTCTGTACTTTATCCTATAGTGGGAGCCTTTGTGGATTTTTTTTTCATCAGAAGTGAAATGCTGATAAATAGATGTTTTAGTTGAATGTGCAATATTTACATATTTTGTGTAACATTTACACCGATCAGCCATAACATTATGACCACTGACAGGTGACGTGAATAACACTGATAATCTCGTTATAATGGCACCTGTCAGTGGGTGGGATATATTAGGCAGCAAGTGAACATTCTGTCCTCAAAGTTGATGTGTTAGAAGCAGGAAAAATGGGCAAGTGTAAGGATCTGAGCTACTTTGACAAGGGCCAAATTGTGATGTCTAGACGACTGGGTCAGAGAATCTTCAAAACTGCAGCCCTTGTGGGGTGTTCCCGGTCTGCAGGTTTTACATCACATGGATGGCTAGGTGTGTGTGCGTCGCCTACCTGGAGAACACATGGCACCAGGATGCATTATGGGAAGGAGGCAAGCCGTTGTTCTGTTGGGAAACTGCTGGGAAACCTTGGGTCCTGCTATTCATGTGGATGTTTCTTTGACACGTACCACCTACCTAAGCATTGTTGCAGACCATGTGCACCCTTTCATGGAAACAGTATTCCCTGACGGCATTGGTCTCTTTCAGCAGGATAATGCACCTACCACATAGCAAAAATGGTTCAGGAATGGTTTGAGGAACACAACAACGAGTTCAAGGTGTTGACTTGTCCTCCAAATGGAGGAAGGGTTTAGGAATTACAGCTCTTTGATATGTAGCCCCCAATTTTTTAAGGGACCAAAAGTAATTGGACAATTGACTCAAAAGCTGTTTCATGGACAGGTGTGGGCTATTCCTTCGTTATTTCTTCATCAGTTAAGCAGGTAAAAAGTCTGGAGTTGATTCCAGGTGTGGCATTTGCATTTGGAAGCTGTTGCTGTGAACCTACTACATGTGGTCAAAGGAGCTCTCAATGCAAGTGAAACAGGCCATCCTTAGGCTGCCAAAAAAAATCAGGAACATAGGTGTGGCCAAATCAACAGTTTCGTACATTCTGAGTACAAAAGAATGCACTGGTGACCTCTGCAACACAAAAAGGCAGTTGTGGATGATCTTAGGATCATTTCCATGGTAAAGAAAAACCCCTTCACAACATCCAGCTAAGTGAAGAACACTCTCAAAGGAGGTAGGCATATGATTATCCAAGTCTACCATAAAGAAGACTTCATGAGAGTAAATACAGAGGGTTCACCACAAGGTGCAAACCATTCATAAGCCTCAAGAATAGAAAGGCCAGATTGGATTTTGCCAAAAAACATCTAAAAAAGCCAGCCCAGCCCAGTTCTGGAACAGCATTCTTTAGACAGATGAAACTAAGATCAACCTGTACCAGAATGATGGGAAGAAAAAAGTATGGAGAAGGCTTGGAATGGCTCATAATCTGAAGCATTCCACATCATCTGTAAAACAAGGTGGAGGCAGTGGGATGGCATGAGCATGCATGGCTTCCAATGGCACCGGGTCACTAGTGTTTATTGGTGATGAGACAGAAGACAGAAGCAGCCGGATGAATTCTGAAGTGTATAGGAATATATTGTCTGCTCAGATTCAGCCAAATTCAACGAAGTTGTTTGGACAGCGCTTCACTTTATAGATGGACAAAGACCCAAAACATACTGTGAAAGCAACCCAGGAGTTTTTTAAGGCAAATGTTGCACCCAAGAATGCACTCTGACTCTGGGTACAAATGATTTAGATTGGGCTTTTATTCTGAAAGAATAAACAAATCAATGTGTGAGCTGCTCTCAAATGTTCTTCACTCGCTCTACAAAAATCTCACAAGCAACTCAAATAGTCTATAGTGCTTTAACAAATGTACTGACACGTATTACTTATTCTGTAATCAGTACTGATTAATGAAATAAACAGACTATTTAGACAATCCATACGTGTTTGAGCACATGTAGTTATAATGTGATACCCCTGGCATTGCTAACCCTGCACATGGATTTCCACAACTACCATCCACAAACATCTCTTACACATTCGTACCAAATCGCAATCAACATATTTACACCAAAACTCTAACATATTCCCTGGGCATGAATCTGATCATATTTCCTAAGATGACATACAAATATGACATTAATAACACACTACCCCAATTTACCACGCTCAGTCATATAATCAAAATAATTTGTATAGAACAGGCTGCAATTTATAATCACCATGTATAAAACCCCGGAAAAAATTAAGAGGCCACTGCACCTTTTTCTTTCATTCCAAAAAAGTTGAAAAGGAAAGTTTTGAGTGAGGAACAGAAGTGTTCAATTTGCAGTGGTCTCTAAATTGAGCTGTATATTCAATTTCTCACCTGAAAGAATAAAACAAATAAATGTGTGAGCTGCTCTCGAATGTTCTTCACTTGACCTACAAAAATCTCACAAGCAACTGAAGAACATTCCAGAGCGAGCCCATCACAACACAACCTGCACCCTGCTGGACAAAGCTCCACACTGGAACAGTGCAAAAAACTGATATCTGTTTCTTAACATACTACTGGAAAAAAAAAAAAAATACCACACAAATTCCATACATCTCACACTCTCCCGCACAGGAAAAATGTCGTCCCGACATAACTTTCAGGTCAATTCTCAGAGTCTTTTGTGGTACTTAAATGAATGAACTACAGCACTGGAAAAAATTAAGAGACCACTGCACCTTTTACTTTCCTTTCCAAAAAAGTCAAAAAGGAAGGTTTTGAGTGAGGAACAGAAGGGTTAAAATTAAGAGACCACTGCAAATTGAATGCTTCTCTTCCTCACTCAAAACTTTCCTTTTCAACTTTTTTGAAAGGAAAGAAAAAGGTGCAGTGGTCTCTTAATTTTTTCCGGAGCTGTAGTCCTGGTAAGGGCCTGAACTGCCGTCTCTCTATTCCAAACAGAAGATCTACTGGTGGGTGGTCTGGGTGGCCTGCCAAACAGTAGGAAAAATGGCGAATAACCAGTTGCATTGCTTGTTGTACAATTATAAGCGTGAACTACCTTGGGAAGTTAACTTTTCCAACTAACTTCTGCTCCTCTGTTAGGGTTTGTAACAGAGAAGAGAGTCCTGTTAAATCTCTCACATTTTCTGTTACTCTTGGGAAGATAAGGGGTAGTGTAGGACCCTCTTATTCCACAGAGTTCTTTTAAGCGATGTAAAAGCTGCTTCTCGAATTCTCTGCCCTTAGTTCTCTACTTCTTAGTGGTGGCATAGGCTAGGGCAAATTGTGTATAGTGATCTATGACCACAAAAATGTACTCATATCCACCCTTACATTTCTCTAGGTGCAGAAAGTTGACTGAGACTAACTGGAATGAGTGCGTTGTCTTGATGCTCAACATGGGTGCTCGTGTTAGTCTGTTTGACTTCCTTTTCTTAAGACACTCACAAACATTAGTTACAAAGTGCTCTACGTCCCACTGCATTTTGGGCCAAAAGAACCGGTCCCTAATTAAATTCAATGTCCTTTCTGTGCCTAAGTGACCCATCTTCCTATGAAGCTCATTTAAGACAAGCGGAGGATAAACTTTGGGGAGTACTAGCTGACATCTGGACTGGCTCCTTCAGTGTAAAGTTCCAACGCCCTTGATTTCCAGTTAACTCCATTCTTTGACCAGTGCTCTCAGTTCCGAGCCCCTAGTCTTAAGAACATTTGCACTAGGCTTCTCATTTCTCGTTTTGTAGTTCAATACTCTGCCTATCACTTTGTCTTTCTGTTGCGCCTCACATACTTCCTCTCTAGTGATTGGGTGTACTGTACTGCACATGCTGTCCATCTCTGACTGCTCTTGAAGTGCACTGAGTGAGACTGAGCAGAACAGTAGACCAAACTCTTCCAGCTGAACCTGGACAGTCTGCATAGTAGCACTCACTGTATCCTGACTGACTACTTCTGTACACTGGCTCATGTATCCTTCAAAATCCATAGGCATTCTGGATAAGCCATCTGCACTGTGTTTGCTTTACCTGGTCTGTATTTTATAGTAAAGTTAAAATCAGCTAACTCACCAAAGCTAAATTTCTGAGTCATTTTATAGTAAAGTTAAAATCAGCTAACTCACCAAACCATCTCTGTCCTGTCGCATTCAACTTTGCGGTAGTTAATACATAAGTCAGGGGAAGTACAAATGGTTAATTGAAGTCTGGATATCCTAGTATTGGGGGGGTTCAACTGGTTGTCTACTACAGTAGGAAACAACACCTCCTGCTGTCTCAGTCCATGTGATTGGGGTTTTACTGGACATTTGTCCTGATTTTCCTCCTTTCAATTTCTTTTGCCTTGAGCTAAACATCCAAGTCAACGTTTGTGCCCCAAAAACAATGGACCAGACGGTAGGTTTACATTCAAGGGGTTTAGCAGATTAGCTCAGTTCAGATACACATGATTTAATGAATAGAAATTAGACACTTTTTGCATGTTGCTCATCATACTATAGATGATGCAAATACATCATCTTTAGTCTCATGTACAACAGGCCTAAACAGCGCATTTTGGATGTACAATCACATTATGAAACTTAGAAACATAGTTAGCCAAAATACGTTCATCAGATAATGCCTGTCTGATCAGCTATGTCCAGCAAAGTAAAGCAACCTGGATTACTGCTTAAATCAAAGATAGCACTTTTGCCTATAAACGGATAACTTCGATGCTAAATGTAGTTTTCAGTATGCCTGATTGTTTTTTACTTTTAAGCATAAAAATATAAAGCACTTTTAATTGCCCCGTGTATGGACTATGCTACCCAAATAAATAGCTGTGCCTTATACACTTGGTTGCTAATGTTAAGTAGCTACTTAGTATTTTGAGAGCTGGCCATTGGGTCCCTCTGGCCTAGAACATATTTTCCAGTTAATTTTTGGAATGTAAAAAAAAAATCGCAATACCTGTCAGAAAAATCGCAATTACATATTTTCCCCAAATCGTTCAGCCCTAGTTTAGGGTGGGAAGGATAGTACTCCGAGTGTCTAAAGCGGGTGTAGGGAGATTACAACACAGTGAAAATGAATATGCGGACTGGCAAGAAAGTTTAAGTTGGGAATATCTCAGGTAATCTGAACAATTTTGTAGAAAAATAAACATTAAGGTAAAACATAAGCATGACAGGGGGCACTCTGAACAATTTTTTAAACATTAAGGTAAAACATTAGCTGCAGGTGTCTACTGGTAATTTTTCTTGTATTTCTGCTAGTATTGCAGCAAAAAATTTACAGTTGAGTGCAAAAGCACCCCTCTGTCATGAAATGTCAAAAAGAATCAAACAAAGCAATGTATTTAATCAATAAGTAATTTAATGTGACTTCATGTGTTGCAAATGTCCTCTCATTATCACAAGTAACAAAAATGTATAAATCTTTATGTAAAAAAAACAAATCAACATAATATAATATCAGTTCAATAGTTTTCTTCCCCTTTTTTGGTGAGAAGGGTCTGGCTGCAGACGGGCACTGTCAGCAGGGGCACTGTGGGCTGGTGGGCGGGGCTTTGGCACTGTGGGCTGGTGGGCGGGACATGGGCTCTGTGGAGCTTTTGAATGGGACTTACAACTACTGTTGAATCACAGGTCGTTTGCTACTGATTTAAATAACTCACTGTTTTCAAGTTATTACTTTTATAAACAATAACCATATTTTGTTTAGCAAACAATATATATAAAGGTTATTACAGACTTTTGGTCTCTGACAAAATAACATACATTTGTGTTTATAAAGCACAATAAAGAATTGTTTGATATCCATATATTATTTTTCCATCTGCTTTTTGGTATTCTGTGGATTAATTAAATACTACGCTATACATTTAGCTGCAAATCTTTATCCAATAGCTTAGTTTGTAAATCAATGTATATAGATTTCTCATCTGTTGGAGATTGCAAACCTGTAATGACAGTGACAGTGGGAGGTCTGGTTGGACACTATGAGGCATGGCTGGGTGCTATGAAGCCTGTTTGGGCACTATGAAGCCTGGTTGGGCACTATGAAGCCTGGTTGGGCTCTACGAAGGCTGGTTAGGCTGGTTTGGCACTGTGAAGCCGGTTGGGCACTATGAGGCCTGGTTGGGCACTATGAAGCCTGGTTGGGCACTGTGAAGCTTGGTTGGGCACTGTGAGGCCTGGCTTTAAACAATCTCAGGAGTCTAAAAATAATTGGCATGTCCCAAAGGGGCAATTCCTTCCCCCAAATTCAATATCCTGCTGTACATAAACATAATAAGCAATTCACTTTACAGCTTGATCATCATCAGAGTATCATAAAGTGTCTTATGATGTATAAATGTACTTTTAATTGGACAGTTACCAATTTTATACTTTCACTCAATGTTTACTCAGTACTTTCATATGCCTGAATATCTTTATAACTTTATCCTCATTGTATGGGTCTGTGACAAGATTTTCATTGTACATGTCCAACAACATCTGTGTTACTGTCAACTGCAACTTGATTTCTTTAATATCCTTCATGGCAATATACATAAATACATCCAGATTTACTGAGTGCAAATAGAATGTGTTTTTGAACAGAAAAGAAATATACAGCTCAAAATGCAAACGTGGATTTATTCAATATTCAAACAGAACATTAAAAAACATACACATTTTATTTAACGAAGTCAGAGATGTTTGATGACAGTAAGCAATCTCATTGAGTAAAATAAATATAAATAAACCATTCATTGTTTATTAATTATTCTGCACATCGTATGTCCATAAATGTACATGTACATACATATCTTTAAACAACACAGTGTTTTTCCTGTGGACTTCAATGTGCTTCTGTGTTAGTCTTGTGGTGGTGGGTTTGACAGAGTGGGCAGTGATACAACTGACAATTGATGAACATCTTGATAACTGTAGCAGGACATCTACTACTACAATTGACTGGTGCATCTGTTCAATAAGAATGGGACCAAATATTATATCATTTGTGCGTGTTAACAGTAATGAGTACTGTGCTTGCTTTATTAAGGCTTATGGACAAACGAATGGTCTCCAAACACTAGAGAATTATCTTTGTTTAACTACTCAACTATTGAGACACTATTTTACAAATTTGAAAAAATTATTGCTGAACTGCTACAGCTACATAAAACGGCACGGGCAAACATGTACCTGCAAATGTCAATAATTCAAATACATTTTAACAAAGTCTTTTTACACCAGCAGGTGTTACAAAATGCTTAGCTTATACACATACATGTTTTTTGTAGCAAAATCAGTCTAAAATAGAATGGACTTAACGCAATAACTTGTTAGCTACACTACATAGGCTACCATATATAATACCATTGCTTTTACCTTTTTTCTTCTTCTGTTTTCTTTAGCTAACATAGTAATTAATTCCATAATGTGATTCGCTCAATTGTAATTATTTACCTAACATAACTGAAGTATCTTCGTATTTTTATGTACTTTATTCTTTTGCCTGTTTTATTTATGCCATTACAGGTTCCCAAAGCTAATACTGTAAGGCGAAGCTAGCTAATTCTGTAATGCGTCTGTAACATGTAAACCTTCTGGCTCTCAGGTGATTTTTGGCTGGATTTCACGACTTGGACATTTTGGGTCCTACATTCATTTCTGTAACAGATATCTTAAAGTATGGTATATCTATGTAATCACTACACTCTCAGCTACAATAAAAACACATAAAAACAGACTTCTGGGACACTATTTAGAAAATTCATGTGTTGGAAAGGCTATAACAATGTTCTATGGAGAACATTTCTGCGATATGGTACGATAAAATTTTATTGAAACCATAATGTCATTTAGTTTCAATGGCTTTTTCTGATATCACTATGCCTCTACTGTCATAATACAGTGTTTTAGGCTAAAACTAATGAATAAATTTAATAATACAATGTAAAAAATATGGGTTCCCCAAAACAATTCAAGTTCTTCACCCTTTATATCAAACCATATTTCTTCATTTTGATAGATGCTCACTTGATTCTTTGTTGATGTAATTACACCAAACAGCCAACAGACGGCAGCAGAGGACCGGTAGCGCAGTTGTAGTTACATCTCATTATAAAATCAGTAAGATACCAAATTTAAAAAAAAAAAACAAAGAACATCCCCATAGTATGTTGGCAGAAGAAAATGTTTATATCATATTTATAATACAAATGACGTAATACGGTGCTATATATCATAAATAGCAATGTACTTGTTATCTGGACGGGTCTACACACAGTAGCCTGTCTGAGCTGAATGGTCATTGTTGTCGCCTGGTAAAAAGTTTTCCTGGACATGGTTGTGACCATAAAGCTTTATTTTGGTATTGTCACTCCAAATTACAGTGTGCCAGAAGCTGTGTGGCGTGTCAAGGTGTTGTCAGGCATATTGTAACCGGGCTTTTGTGTGGCATCGGCGCAGTAAAGGCTTCTTTCTGGCAACTCGACCATGCAGCTCATTTTTGTTCAAGTATCGCCGTATTGTGCTCCTTAAAACCACACCGTCGTTTTCCAGAGCAGCCTGTATTTCAGAGCAGCCTGTATTTTTCTTTGTATCCTGAACAATTCTTCTGGTAGTTTTAGCTGAAATCTTACTTGGTCTACCTGACCTTGGCTTGGTATCAAGAGACCCCTGAATTTTTCACTTCTTAATAAGTGATTGACCAGTACTAACTGGCATTTGCAAGGCTTTGGATATCTTTTTATATCCATTTCCATCTTTATAAAGTTCCTTTACCTTGTTACACAGGTCTTTTGCAGTTCTTTTCTGCTCCCCATGGGTCAGTAACTAGCCTGTTCAGCGCAACCACGTGAGAGCTAACAAATTCACTATTCATACACAGACACTAACTGCAATTTAAAAAGCCACAGGTGTGGGAAATTCACCTTTAGCGGGTCAGGGTTCTGGCCTACTTGGACCTTTTGGTGTTGGCGCACTTGGCAGAGCAGGCTCGGGTTCACACATTCAGATTGGTGACTCAGCTCACTCGTTTGGGTTTCACTGTGAACTGGAGAAAGAGCGCTTCTCAGCCCAGCCCACTGGTAGTGTTCCTGGGGCTCCAGTTATCCACAGTATCGATGAGGGCGCGCATTTTGGATGCGCGGGAGAGGCGACTCTGCAAGTCCTGGAGCACGTCCGGCCGTTGCGTACGTGTCGGTGCTCTCGGTCATGTCACTACTGGGCTTGATGTTGTCAGCCCACGCGGTGGTTCCGTTGTGGCTGTTATGCATGAGGAGCCTGCAGCACTGGTTTGCGCATCTCCGGTTGGACCCTGTGCATCATTGGCGGTGGTTGGTCGTGATCCCGAGCTCTCTTGGGGCGGACCTCGAGTATTGCCCATTGGCAGAGTGTCTGTGCGGGTCCCAGTCTTTACGGGCGCGTCCCTGACGGGCTGGGGCGGGACGTGCCGGTCGTACTCAGTGAGAGGGGTGTGGTCTCTGTCGGAGCGCCACATCAACTGGCTGGAGTTGGACACAATCAGGCGCGTACTGCTGCACTTCGTGCCAACCCTGCGGGGTCGCGATGTGTTGGTGTGGTCGGACAATCACATGGTGGTTGTGTATGTCAACAGACAGGGCGGGGTCAGGTCTCTGCCCCTCCATCTGTTGGCAGTGCAGATCTGGAAATGGGCTCAGGTGCACCTATATTCGCTGAGGGCTCTCCACATTCCCGGAAAGTTCAATGTGGGCGCGGACCTGTTGTCTCAGGGTGGTCCCCAAGATGACAAGTTGCGTTTTCATCCCGACATAGTTGTCGAGGTTTGGAGACGTTTCGGGAAGGCGCAGGTGGATCTGTTCACGTCCCGGGAGGACACGCACTGCTCTCTCCGTGCACAGGACATGCCCCCATTGGGCGTGGACGCCTTGGCTCACCGGCCGTGGCCGAGGGTGCTGCTGTACGCTTTTCCCCCTCTCCAGTGCATTCTTCCTGTCATGTCTCGGGTACGGACGGAGGGGCTGTCGCTCATCCTGATTGCCCTTTTTCGCCCGGGTGCCCTGTGGTTTGCAGAAGCGGCTCAGGTGGCGGTGAGAACACCATGGCCGATCCCTTACCGCCACGGGGCATTGACGCAGGCAAATGGCTCGATCGAGGCATTCCCTGTGTTAGGCCAGGCTGCTGCGACGGGGACTGACCGAGGAGGTTGTCGCAACCATTCAGGGTGCAAGGGTGGCTTCCATGTCAACTAGCTACACTGGCCGGTGGAGGCTCTTTGCACACTGGTGCGAGGATGCGGGGGTTGACCCCCTTTGTTGTGACGTAGGCAGTGTCCTTTCATTCCTGCAATGCCTGTTTGATAAGCAGAGGTCGCCTGGCACGCTCAAGGTGTATGTGTGTGCGATCTCGGCGTGTCATGAAGGGTTCAGTGGGGTGTCTGTCTTTAGCCATCCCTTGGTGAAACGGTTTTTGGCCGGGTCTTGCCGTCTCCGGCCGGTGCCTCGGCGGACGTTGCCACAGTGGTATTTGGCTTTGGTTCTGGAGGCGCTGTGCGATGCGCCTTTGGAACCCATTGATCAGATCCCTTTGAGGATGCTGTCTCTGAAAATGACACTGTTGTTGGCTCTGACATCCGCTAAGAGTTGTGTGAGGCGATTGATCTGGCATATGTGGCACATGGCGCTCCTACATCTAGGGGATTTGGGGCGCACTCCACGCGGGGAGTTGCGGCCTTGGCCGCTCTTTTCAGGGGCGTGGGGGTGGAGGACATTTGTGTTGCTGCATCTTGGGGAATGCCATCACCTTTTGTCTGTTTTTACTTGCGTGATATGGCTGCGGGTACTCTGGCTCACTCTGTGCTCAGTGTGGCTGAGGACGGGGTTTGAGCGCTGTCCGTTGAGCAGTTGGAACGGTGCCTCTGGTATGGTCCCGTCCGGTGCTCCGGATTGCCTGTGTGGTTGGACGCTCGCATTCCGTGTGGCGGACTGGGGTGTCACTCCCGGTTGGGGCTGTGCGGCTGCTTTTCTCCTGTCTGGGCATCTTCCCTGTGTGGTGTGGTGCTGGACATTGTCATGGTGCGCTCCCCCGTTGATGACGGGTGTGGGCGCTTGGAACCCGTCGGGGGATCATGCTGGTATGTTCCCTTGGGTGTGGGTTCCTCTGTGCTACTTGTCAGTAGTGGCAGCCATGTGTTTTGAGTGTATGCCTGTGCGCCAGGTTCAGGACTTGCCGTGTTTTTTTGGGCTGGCCCCGGATGCTCCGATTTCACTGATTGAGGAGGTGCCAGATGGGTTGGTGCCGTGTGTGTATTCGTTTGGGTCTGTTCGTCAGTACGCAAACGTTTGTGCCGGTGAATGAGCGAGATGGAAGCGGGTCTGTGGCGCGGATGGTGTTCCGTGCTTGATCCATCCTGTTGGGCACTTTGGTGAGGTTGGTGACCGGCAGTGAGTACATTTTGGGCTCGCTCACTTTGCCCTAAACCAATATGAGCAAAGCCCTTAATTGATTCTGTTATCATTATGATTTAAAAAGGAGCCAAACAACTGTGATAATAAATGGCTTCATATGATCACTATCCTTAAATGAAATAAATTTTTTTTGCATAATTAGTCTTATTTTCAAAATCAATGCCAAAATTTCATAATTTCTGAAATTTTACACTAGAAATGTACACTATGGCTCAGTCAGCTTTGGCCAGTTTTGCAACTCTACTTTTGTCTCATGCAGGCTGTGATCCCCATAGGAACACAAACAATGTACAGATCGCTTTGTTAGAATGTCTGAATACATATGATTCTAGCGATTACCATTCTGGATATTTGTAGAAATGTACACTATGCACTGCTTCCGCAGGGCCGCGGATCGAGACCAGGAAAACTCATTTGAGTCCACGGTACCTAAGCCCCGCACACCAGCCCACAGGGCCCAAGCCCCGCCCACCAGCCCACTGTGCCCTGGCTGACAGTGCCTCACGCAGCCAGACCCTTTTGTTTTTGGTTATACTGTTAATAGCTAGTGTTAATAGCTAGTATGTCCTCTCTTCGCCTTTATAATATCCTCCATCCTCTTTGGGTCCCTTCTGAGAAGCCTTTGGATTCTCTCAGTTGTAATTCTCGCCCATTCTTGATGACGTATCTTTTCTAACTCTTTCATACTGCTTGGCCGTCTGTCATGCACTGCCTTCTTCAGATCAATCCAGAGATTGTCTATTGTATTCAAGTCTGGAGACTGGGTGGGCCATGGCAACACCTTAACTTTGTTCTTGTCAAACTATTTCTCTGTAGATTTTGCCTTATGTTTCAGATCATTGTCCTGTTGCAGCCTCATTTTTAGCTTGGTGACTGATGGTAAGAGGCTTGCTTCTAAAATCTGTTGATATTTCTCTGAATCCATTTAACCTTCCACCTTCTGCAAGGCACCAGTGCCTGATGAAGAGATACACCCTCAAAACATCAGAGAACCGCCACCAAGTTTGAGTGTGGGAAGGGTATTCTTTTCCTCATAGGCAGGTTTCTTGTGTCACCACACATTAATTTGATGATTTTGTCCAAATAATTAGACTTGTTTCATCAGACCACATAATCTTGTTCCAAAATTGAAAGTGTTTATTGACATGTTCTTTGACGTATTCCAAGGGTGTTGCCTTGTGTTCAGAAGTTATCAATGGCTTACTGCAAACTTTTCTACCAAACAATCCAGATGTATGCAGTGTGCATTTGATTGTGGAGATGTGAACTTTTATTCCACTTGCCTCCAAAAACCTTTTCCGGCATCCTGATGTTTGTTTTGGATTCTTGTGGATCTTGCTTACCATAACTCTGGCAGTTTTTGAGGTTATTTTTCTCGGTCTTCCACTCCATGGTAGTGTCTATGTGTGTCTATTTTTCTTCCATTTCTGGACTATGGTTAACTGTTGGTAATGGTATTCCCAAACGCTTGGATATCATTTTATACCCCTCTCCAGCTTTATGAAAGGTTACTATTTTCTGTTTCTGGTCTTCTGAAAGCTGTTTTCCAGATCCCATTGCACCTTCTTGATTGCTCACAGCAAACTGCAAGAAAATTAGCCTTCTAATATTGTCTATGCCTGGAGTGCCCAACCCTGGTCCAGTACATTGGCCCATTGGCAGACCTTAATCGCAATCCTTATCTAATACCTTGTTCCATTCATCAATTAGGCAAAGTCAAAGGGGATGCAAACTTTTGAGCTTCCAATTTATCTTTCAATCTGCCTTTGATGTGACTGTTGACCATGCTGTAATCCATCGTCAATGAAGAAAATGTAATAGCTGAGGTAAAAGTTGTATTCCAGCTGTTTAAATAGTGTAATGGTTTAAGTCTCAATCTACCACATAGGATACCCTGGATCGAAACCTGCCAGGGACAACAACATTTATCCTTTCTAATCGCGGGCTGGCTGATCTAGGCTTGCTTGGTTCTTTTTCTGTTTTTTTTTTGTTTTTTTACAAATTATCCATTTTGTTTTTTACTTTAATGTTGGTTAATTAAAAGATCTCAAAGGTGAAAAAAATTCTGCAGAATTTGCCTTGATTTCAGCCTTTACATAAAAAAGCTGCATTTTCAATATGGGTGTCTAGAATTTAATGATCCTTGTATGACCTCATCTTTTATTTTTATTTATTTAACCTTCATTTATACAGGTTGTCTCATTGAGATAAATCTCTCTATGTGTGTGACAGGTGCGAGTGACAATGCGGTGGGCTGTGCGGTGATGTTGGAAGTGCTCCACTCTCTGGCCAACCTCTCCACTCCTCTAAAACATGGAGTGGTGTTTGTCTTCAATGGAGCAGAGGAGAACATGCTACAGGTGAGAGAGACTAGTTTGGATAATGAAGGTAATAATGTGTATGGTAGTAAACACAGAGAGTGGGTTAAATCTAACTACCCCATATATGGAGTAGTTACATCCAAGAAATTGATTAAATTGATTAGAACTTTAGAACAGTTCCACCTATCCATCATTGCATGGTCGTTTCTGAAAGCTGCTAATCTCCCCTTTCCAGCAGAGTACAACATCTCTGTTCTAGGTCTTACTACCTTATATAGGCATACAGAGCTTTATGACCCCCCCCCACCCCAGCGGGTAATCACAAGATGGCCGCAACCAGTGCGAGGCTAAAACAATTGAGCTTTCCAATGAACAGAGTCAAAAGTTTGATTCACAATGAAGCCAGATACTCCACCGATCATAAGGACATATATTTTGGCTGCCTGGGGCTTAACTATCGATCCAGACATCTGAGAGGCGACATCTTTATTGGAAAATCAGTTTTCGTCAAACACCTTTCCTTTTACAAAGTAAACTCTGGTTTGGTCTGTGCTTGAGATAAAGCTTCAAGTTCGGTACCAAATGAATGGGCTATTTGCACTCAGGGTGGTGACGTACTTCCCTTTTACAATAATACTGCTCGCCTGTTTTCGGCATGCGTTAGTTGTATACATACGTCTGATGGCACAAGTTTAGCTAGATAAATAAACATGATTGAGACTCGGAAAAATATATTTAAGAACGTAATTTTTAAGAAACAAGTAAAGAAATATTCAGAACATTGCTCTGTTCACTGCATCTACTAAACTGAATGGGGTTATTAGTATGCATAGCTTCCCGCTTGATGTTGAGCTGAAGAAGCAGCGGTTAGTGCAACTACGCCGGGACCACTTCACTCTATTACAGTCCAATCTAAAGTATGCAACAGGCATTTCACCAAAGACCAGCTAGGTCAGAGCTGCCCAACCCTGTTCCTGGAGATCTACTGTCCTGTAGGTTTTCTCTCCAACTCTAATTTAGCACACCTGATTCAAATAATTGCGCAGTAAAAGAGGGGTTTCCACGATTCTCTCGTCTTTTAACTTGACGAAAAAGTCAGTTATCGTCACCTACATTGACAGTTCTTGTATCAATGTCATTGACGAATGAAGGAAAAATGAACGTTGTTGTGGCATGAAATGAAATAGCTTTGGCAGTGTAAAGTTTGTCTTCAGTCATCAGTCTCGCTCGCAATTGCTCAATTCTTACGACTATTCCAAGTAGTAAGATACTAGTAGGCCTATTACTGGCTAATAAGCCATTAAACGTCATAAGAAACGTTAGTCAATTTAATGATGCTTAATGGTGTCTAGCTAAATATTCAAACTTGGCGTCATGTTAATGCATGGCAAAATGATCTAATGTTGAGACGCAATTGTATGATGAGGTAGTATGTCCCAATCGATCCCAATACTGGCATACTAGCTTACTATATACTAAACAGTACGTACTTCACCATCATCTGCGAAGTATGTACTTGTAGAATGCAATATGCGATTTGAGATTCATGATTAGTCTGGATCATGACTAACTGTGCTGTCCCCGAACTAACTTCACTGGATGTCATTTCATGAAAATTAGTACCTTCGCAATCGTTTATGTATATCGATACATACATCTTAAATCCTTTCTCCAGCTTGCTAGCTGGAGCCTTGCAAATCATCTTGCAAATACGATTAACAGTGTTCATTTTAGGCAACTATTGTAAACGCCTTAAAAAAAGAGTACCATTATTTTAATAACGGAGCAGCACAACCAGAAATGCTTGAGCAGTATTAAGGAGAATGCGGAAGAGGTTGTGCAGGGAGCCCATTGTTAGGTTCTTAGGACCTTAACCTGTCTATTGGCAATGTTATCAGAGACGGAGATGTAATGGGTGCGATGGGTGCACGGCAAGGCAGCTAATCACAGGGGCCCCCAAGAAGTTTATCTTATGGTTGAAAAAATTATAGCAAGCAGAATAAAATTATATTATGATTAATTTGCTACATACTATTTAGTTGACATTGAAATGATAAACATCTATATTTTTTATGATTCCATAATGCATTTGTATGATGACCAATCTGTGACCGTGGGAGAGTAGCCGGCATTGCCAGATGGGACAGTTTCCCCCTTTATTGGGCTATTTTAAATAACAGTGTGCGGTTTTTATGTGGAGTCCGCGGGTGATTGTGCCTATATTGTCAGTGAATCTGGCAACCCTGGGTATAATGTCGGTTTTTGTCGGCTCGGTATGTCTCCCACTCAGAGGAAAGAAAAGCAATACATTATAAAAATTACATTTAATGATATGTGCCCTTGAGAAACATCTTTAGCAAAGTTGTTGAGCAGCAGAAGCTAGAGAAAATTGATAGAACTGACATTACAATGACAGAAGCAGCATCACAGCTTATAGTGATAAGAGATTACAGTTATGATCCAGGTCCAAAAGCAACTTGCAGCGAGGCTTTGTAACTGCAGGTACGTTTTGTTGTAGCCTAATAACAAGCTTCTGTTCATCATGGTACGTGAAACATACATACATTTTTGGGAGAATGGTACTAAATACTTATATTATCTTTTTATCTTTTAGTTGGAAAATCAGGTAGCAAGACTTTTGCGATGGGTGGTGGTGGGGGTTAGGGTTTGGGGGGGGGGTCCGCAGCTAAGGTTCGCACCTATGGGAGAGAAAGCTAAGCTCCGCCACTGAATGGTATCCAATCATATATGACTGATAAAACATTGATTGTCCAGAGAGTATGTGCATATTTGCGCATCCGAAATGGGGTTTTGTTCGCATTGTGAACTGTGTGAACTGTGAACTCGAAGTGTTCCAAGCGGGTTTCATTGACTAGTCTAGTAGCCAATTAGACTCGCCTTTCAATGGTATGCAGATTTCCTAGTCGGGGGAAAGCATCTATATGGAACCTCAGTGCGCAATACTAAGCAAGTTCGAAGGTCCCATGGATAGCCAATGGGATCAAAATATTTGTGTTTTTATTGTAGAAAATGGTTTTCTATACTAAACAAATAGCATTGAAAACATCACAGATGTACGTCAAACAGTGGAATGATGTAATTTACAGACATGAAGTTGAGGGACACATGGAAACGGCTCTTGACACCACTTACTAAAATATCTGCCCAGGCCTAGCTCTTATGTCTATCAATCCCCAATTTTTTTCTGATAATGTTGACATGTTTGGGAAACCGTGTTTATAGCAGTGAATAACAATATTTGAGTTTCAGCTTGTGCATAAAAAACTTTTTTCTTCCAATGTATATTCTGATTAATTCCACATAATCTCCCAGATGTATTTTATACAGAATACCTTCACTGTGCACGTCCTGACAACGTAAGTGCACATAAATTGCAGTTATAATGGAGAATGGCAGTACAGGCGGAAATATCAATTTCTTCATTTACAATGAAGAGGTTTTAACAATCACATCTCAAAAGTCATAAAATGCTACTCCTCTTATTATTTTAACAAAGATGCCTTTGTTTGTTAAAATGATATTCAAGGATGTGATATGGAATATGAAATATTTTAAATATATATAAAAAATATCTGTTTCTTTTTTTGTCTTTTTCTCTTTCACTCTTTCTTTTTCACTTTTTTATATCTCTCTCTCTCCATCTTTCTCACCGCTTTATAAGGGAAGTCATGGCTTCATCACTCAGCATCCCTGGGCAAATCAGGTCCGAGCATTCATCAACCTGGACTCAGCGGGTGTAGGGGGCAAAGAGATGATGTTTCAGGCAGGTAGGTGGGCACACTAGGGGGGACTACATGAGAATTTCATGCCAAGATTATCCCGATTTACGATTTAATCCCGATTAAAGTGGAGCTTGGTGGGGGACACCTAAGAGACAGAGAGGCTGTCAGCCTAATAACAATTCTCCATTAAATAACTTTTGTTCTTGGGTATTTAAAAAGCCATTATAGTAAAATAACAAAGAAGGTCTTTATCGCTAATACAATAACATGTAAATCTCTAAATGTATATGGTTGCCTGCTAGCAGAGCTGTTCAGCTTCATTGACAATACATTGCAGATGTTTAGTGGCATTGTAGCTTACAACGTGAGATATGCGCTCCACTTGTAAAATAAAACAAGTAGTTAGTAACACTTCGGTGACTTGCAAGAGCTTTTTCAAGTCACTCATCTGAGGATCAGGGGTGAAAATAGATTTCATTTTTTACCGATACTGAACTGTGGGTGCACACATTTGCATTCACATTTTTTGTGCCTTATTAGCTAACGATAGGCCAATTTAATGGGTAAATTCTTCTTAATAACTTTATAATTCATTATAACAGCTCCCCATTATTTTGAGCGCATGTTGTATTGTGCAGATCATGCAGATAGCCTATATTATTTTGGCCTGCACAAATTATATTCTATTTGTCTTCGCTTGTCACTTTCAATGAGAATTCAAAGTGTTGAACAGTAGGAACAATTACAATATAACAATTACAGTATAAACAAAATTAGAAGAAATTATAAAAATTATTGTTCTTAAGTTCTAAAATTTGTAGTTTGTTTGCATGCATCTCTCGTAACTGCATGTCATCTAGAATAAATATCATAGGTTTGTTTGTTTGTTTCCACTGGGTATTTTCCACAGTAATGGAATGGACATGTATTTGCATAAGCAGGAAGTGGAGACGTGATCAAATGCTTTTTCTGTAGGCTACTAAGTGTTGTGGTTAGGCTAGTACTATTGTAAATTAATTGGAAAGCATTAGAAAACTTATTCAAAGCTTATTCATTATATCATTCTCAATCGAAGTGAATAGACTAAAACACTTTTGACTTTGTGTGTGAGGTGAAAAAATACTTACAGAAGCACTGTAACTCTTGAGGGAAGTTCATTTTAATTATTAGCCTACTATCAGACACCCCACACACACCTTTATAGCCCTACACATGTACACAGGCCAGGTAATTCGTGCCCAAGCAATATCCTATTCAACAAATAAATAAAAGCGCACAAATTAGCAAGAGAGAGAGAGATGTGTTTATAATACACAGACTCTCTTCACTCCACATTTTAAATAGGGATGTCTTTATGAAAATACTAAACTGTAGATTGTAAGTAATCTGAGACTGGCCAAGCTATAATATAAAACGCATGTGCATGTGCCAGGCAGGTTAAAACAACTTAGCGGATGTAATGCACCCTTTTTTCTTTCAGACATTTTTATCTGATGGCCTAATAATCCGACAAAATTAAGATCTGATTAACCCTTATCTCTGGCATATTTCGGATCGGATATGGCCGACTTCGGATCCCAGTTGGATTGGGTATTGATTTTAAAGTTTTTTTGTTAAATCTATACAATACAAACCCTATGCATGACGACATTTAAGACTTGAATATCGATTTTTATTGTAATTGACAATATTCTTCTATTCTCTTACCCAGCTTACTTTAATCTCTGCTGATTTTCTACCATTACATAAATCTTGTTCTTGGGGATTTCAAAATCAATTACAATAAAATAAGAAGGGTTTTCTTGCATCAATACAAGAACATGTAAATCTGTACATTTATAGGTGTCACGGATGGTGTAGTGGTGGAGAGGTAGGAATCAGGTGCAGGCAGAGTGGCAGTCGATGTTTTGAATTTAATAGAAAAGAACACAGAGCACTCAAACAAAACTAAATCGAAAATAAAGACAAACAAAACGAAAACGAAACACTCACCACATACACAAAACATGCGGAGACAAGGAACAATGACCGACAAATGAGGGGAGCAGAGGAGAAACATTTAAACACATACTGATGACTTAATTGGGACCTGGTGTGAGTAACAATTGGAGACAAGACAAATGAAGGAGTCCGGGGTGAGTTCATGAACCATGGGAAACCAGGAAAAGTGGGAGATGACGGAGCTGTCCGTCACCTCACCGTCACAATATGGTTGCCGCTAGCCAAGGCATTCAGCTTAATTGAAAATAGGTTACATTGCTGAGGATGTTTAGTGGTATAGTACAACATGATATGAGATGTGTGCTCCACTTAATAAATAAAACAACTAGTTAGGGACACTTCAGCGACTGGCAGAGCTTTTTCAAGTCACTTCTGTGAGGATTATTCTGATTAACGATTATCCTGATTATGGAATTTCTCCACGATGTCATAGTTGTATTTTCCATCGTGATTAGTACTGACATCGTCTATTGTCCCATCCCTAGGGCACACATACAGCTCCAGAAAAAATTAAGAGACCACTGCACCTTTTTCTTTCCTTTCCAAAAATTTTGAAAAGGAAGGTTTTGAGTTAGGAACAGAAGGGTTAAAATTAAGAGAGCTATATATAAGCAACACCTCCCACCCCCCACACACGTCTGTCTGTGTCAGCATGTTAAGATGTATTATTGCCACCTGGCAACTATGCCAATTACCACATTAATGTCAGCTAGTATTTTAGGAAAATAAACTACTGAATGCCCAAACTGCCCAGCTTTTGTAAAGGTCCATACCTTGAGCTTAGAATACTTTGCTTGCTATGGTTCCCCTTTGTTTCATGTCACTTAGTTATGACACATTATGTGCTACACATTGTACAAGCCTGTTTCCAATAAAGCTGGGACACTGTGTAAAATGTAAAGAAAAACAGAATGCAATGATGTGCAAATCATTTAAACCCTATATTCAAAAGAAAATAGTACAAAGACAACATATCATGTTGAAACTTAGAAATGTTATGTTTTTTGAAAATATACATGCCCATTTTGAATTTGATGCCAGCACCACGTTTCAAAAAAGTTGTGACAGGGGCATGTTTACCACTGTGTTGCATCTCCTCTTCCTTTAACAATACTCTGTAAGCGTTTGGGAACTGATGAGACTAATTGCTGTAGTTTTGAAAGTGAAATGTTTTCCTACTCTTGCATGATATAGGATTTCAGCTGCTCAACAGTTCGGGGTCTCCTTTGTTGTATTTTCAGTTTCACAATGCGGCATCCATGGAGGATGCGGCATCCATGATTCCCAATTTCAAATTTTGTTTCGTCAGACCACAGCACAGTTTTCCACTTCGCCTCAGACCATTTTAAATGAGCTCATTCCCAGAATAGGTGGTGGAGGTTCTGGATCTTGTTTTTATATGATTTCTTCTTTTCATGGTAGAGTTTGAACTTTTCTGCATTTGTGGATGCAGTGACGTACTGTGCTCACAAACAATGGTTTTCGGAAGTGTTCCTGAGCCCATGCAGTGATGTCCACTACAGAATCGTGTCTGTTTTTAATGCAGGTTTTCGGATTAGCTTTCAGCGGGACATTGCAAGCTGTTGTTGGCACCTACAGTGCCAGATTTGGGCATCACCCCGGCTGTCTTTTCCATCTACCGGCAGGACATAACTTCATGTCAGTTAAATGTAAGGGTGGAGAGGTCTGCATTATGTTTAATTGTCATTGGGGAACAGATGTTGTACTCTCAACGCACTGTTCACCAGACCTGGAGCTATAGACTGTAAAGGTACAGCCCTTCTACCTTCCGTGGGAATTCAACTCCGCTTTTATCACAGCAGTCTACATACCCCCGCAGGCGGAAAAACGCACGCGCTGGAAGACCTATATGGAATAATAAATGGACTACAGGACACTCACCCTGAGGCAGCTGCTATTTTTGTTGGCGATTTCAACAGGGCAAATATGAGCAAAGTTTTGCCGAAATACTACCAGCACATTAACTTTCCTACCTCTGGTAATCAGAATCTTGACCATTGTCTTTCACAAATACAAAATGGCTACAAAGCTTTCCCCAGCCTGGCTTTTGGTAAGGCTGATCACACATCCATTTTGCTTCTTCCTTCCTATATAAAACGCCTAAAACAGGATAAACCGTTTTTTCAGATAGTTCAGCGCTGGAATGAGAGATCCATTACTGCTTTACAGGCCTACTTTGAAACAACGGATTAGCAGATGTTCTGTGATGCTGCTGATGGGGACATTGATGAATACACAGACTCTGTCTCAGCAATTATCTCCAAGTGCATCGATGATGTCTTCCCGAGGGTCAATGTCTGGACTTTCCCCGACCAAAAGCCCTGGGTTAATGGTAATGTCCGTGCTAGGCTCAGAGCACGGTCCTCCGCCTATAGCTACGGGGACCTGGAGACTTTGAGGAGATCCAGATATGACCTACAGAAGGCTATCAGAGATGGAAAAAGAGACTTCAGAGATAAGTTGGAGTCTAACTACCACAGCTCTGACCACAGACACATTTGGTGTGGACTGCGACACAACACAGACTACAAAGGGAGAAATAGCAGTGATGCTCGTCCACCAATATAATCTTACTTGAGAGTTTATTACAAGCTTGTAGGTGATAAAACAGTAACATATGACATCAGTGTACAACCTCAGTACAACCTCAGTCCAGACAAAAGTACATGACAACGAAATACAGTTAGGAATCCTTTCGTATTGAAACATGAACCAGCTCCAAGTTACCTCCCCCTCTCTCCACTGACCATGGGTGTGTCTACTTTTGGCTTAGGGCCTATCTGACCAGTCTAATTCAGCTCACCTATACCTGCCTAATCTCCTCCCTGTGGGTCTGATCATATGCTACCACTAAACTGTCAATTCTATACAGATGCTTCTGTAGGGTCTGCATACAGGTTCTAAGGTCATGCCTTAATCACCCTATCTTGAGCCATGAGTAGATCACTGTCTTACAATATCATACCGGAAGCATACAGTAAATTGGAATGTGTCTCTAGTTGATATAGTAGCTACACAGTACTAGTCTTGTGATTCTCTGGTTAGTTAACAACTCCAACTAGCCTGGCTGATGAGTCATCAAGATTCATCCTCTTACAGAATGTGTTTATAACAGAACTGTTATGTAGCTGGTTTGTTCATGCCTAGATGAGGATATTCTAAGACACAGAATAAATCAATTTGACTAATATAACGTGATTTACAAATGTAAGATTACTGTTTTTGTTATTTTTTATATCAAATGTAATGTAACATTTACAAAATCTTCTACAGTTCATGCCCTTCTACGGCCCTGTCCAGCCTTCCTCGTGTAACGGCCTGTCTCCTGGTATCCCATCTATGCTCTTGAGACTGTAGTGGGAGACACCCAAACCTTCTTGCAATGGCACATATGCATTTGCCATCCTGGAGGAGCTGGACTACCTGTGCAACCTGAATGGGTTCCAGGTACCACGTCTTGCTACCAGTAGTGACAAGGACACTAGCAAAATGCAAAACTAGAGAAGAATCAGTCAGGAAGACAGGGAATGCCAGGTGTGAGGAGAGGTCTTTGTTCAAATGTTGTGGCACACATTCTTGCAGGTTATCAGTAGACCATTGGGTCCTCTGACCATTTGTTAGTCTGACTAAACCATCAGGGTATCTATTCTTTGTTCTGTAGGCATGTGGCCAGCTGTCTTGAAAGGCTCATTTACAATGCCCCTTTAGCCCATTGGGGGAAAGAGGGGCAATTTGCCCATTTGGGGTAAACAATTAGGACAGGATAGAGGAAGCCACACAAACAGGGGGCAGGAAGGGATAAAGGAACATAGGTTGTCTTTACAGGATGAATATGCAGATTCTTACCCCTTCCCCTTAGTTGTGTTGATGATTCTCTACCTCAGAGATTTCACTGACCTTCTATCTATGTGTATCTCTATTTGCAAATAAACTGTTAATTGTGCCAAGAGAATTCTTTCTCTGTACCTACTTCCTAAAGAGTTCTATTCGATGGAATTGCCATCACACATGTCACAAGAATTTCCTTGTGCAGGATAACGCTGTGTTATTTGGCACATTTTATAAATAGAACAGGGTTTTTTTTTTAGCATTACACAACTTTTCTAGTCTTTTGTTGCCTCTGTCCTAGCTTTTCTGAAATGTGTTGCTAGCATCAAATTCAAAGTGGTCATATATTATTCAAGAAACAACATTTCTCAGTTTCAACATTTGATATGTTGTCTTTGTACTATTTTCTATTGAATATAGGGTTTAAATGATTTGCACATCATTGCATTGTGTTTTTCTTTACATTTTACACAGCGTTCCAACTTTTTTTGGATACGGGGTTGTAGTTTCTCTTCAGACCAGTTCATATATTGCATGCCGCTCCCTGAAAAATGTCACCATGCTTTATATCTCCATTGGAGTTGTTAGATTGTGTTGGTCTATCTGGTTGATTGGTTGGTGGTAGAAGTGGAGTCACACAAAACGGTGCTGATGCACAGCTCAGTTCTTTCTCATATCTTATGTCTTTGTTATACAGTAGAGTCAACCAAAAGAAGAGTAACCTGTCAGCAAACAATTTTTCTGGGCCTCAAATTTGACTATTTTTCAAAAGTATTTGTGTTGTACAGCACCTTCCTTCCGCTGGGGTGGATGCAACCAGTTTAGCGTTGGGTGATTTCCACATGCTTGAACACATCTTGCCATCTACATCAGAAGCTCCAGCTGTCCCTTTTGTGAGTCATGATACTAGCCCATTGTTGTAGGATTCTCTAATAGGCGTGGTCGCATCGCGGATTGTGAGAACGGTAGAAGCTTCTCTCTGCACGTGTGTGGCAAGAACGCAATAAGTAGAGTGTGCTTTGTTGCATGGAGCTTCTAGCAATCTTCCTTTTGCTAAGGCCTTTCCAACCGACACTGCTGGACTTGGGTCAAGACCAGACCATTAATTTTCATAACACTGAAATAATTATCTTTAAAGTGTTTAAACCATGGAAAGGGCATATTTTTCTTTTAAGTAACACCCAGTGTGGGAAGGATTGAGTGATTGAGCGAGCCAGAGAGAGAGGACTTCATGACACTCAAAACACATAAGCAGTAGGGTTTGACTAGGTAAAAAGTTAGATTTGATCTGTAACTGTGTATTTGAACTCAAAATTAGCACTCTTAAAGTTGTGCCGTGTGCTTATGGCCAGGCAAAGCAGCCTATTTAATATGTAATTTTTTTTTCATAGAAGTGGAGGCGCATAACTCGGTCTCTTCTCTCTCTGCTTTGCAGAATTTACACACTGCTCTGTGTTTTCCTTTGGACGCTATTGTAAACTCTTTGTGGTTCAGGTAACCAAATCTAATTATAGCTGATTTGGCCGACATCTTCTAGACAGCCACTGCTTCACCTTTCTCCCTCATTCACTTTTGGGGTGCGGGGAGGGGTGATGGATAATTTCAAATTAGAAATGAGTGAAGTTATTGGTTGCATTTGAAGCCTGACGTTTTACATCCAATCACAGTAATGATATTAACAAATACATTAAACAATGCACAGGCAATTTAGTGATATTCCCACAGTAGTGGTCTTGACCAGTCTTGAAATAAAATCCCAAGTCCTCCTTCTCCGAGACCGAGACGAGACCGAGACAAGACCGAGACCTTCAAAAAGTGGTCTCGAGTACTACAACACTGCTCTGTAGTGTTTTTTGGCACCAGTGCCTTCTATATTGCCTCTGTTTTCTCATTCACTGGATGCAATTCTTGTGCATCGATGACATACCCAGGTAATACATGCTGTTCTGAAAGAATGCACACTTTGCTTTGTTTACCCGTAGGCCACATTCTCCTCCAGAGCACCATCTCCAGGTTTGCTAGGTGCACAGACGTATCCTGTCCTGTGACCAAAATATAATCTAGAAAACACACTACTCTGTCCAATCCCTGTAGGACTTGATCCTTCATACGTTGAAATATGGCAGGTGCACTAGCCACACCATATGGTAACCGGTTTGTGGCATACAGCCCTTTAGACGTGTTGATAGTGAGATAGGGCTTGCTCTTCTCATCTACCTCGAGCTGCTGATACGCTTAAGGTAAGTCCAGTTTGCTGAAACATTTGCCTCCTGCTTGTCTTGCAAACAACTCTTGTGTTTTAGGTAGTGGATACTGGTCTACATCCAGCCATGGATTAATGGTCACTTTGTAGCAAGCAAGCAAGTTTATTTATATAGCACAATTCCTACATAGAAGCAATTCAATGTGCTTTACAAAGAAAAAGAAAAAATACAAAAAAAAATAGCATGAAAACAAATACTCAAATGAAAACATCAAAACAACATCATAATAATAAAACAAAGAATAAGGAAATAGAAATAAAATAAAAACGGGATGAAAACATAGGAAGCTATAAAAGCTGTAAGGCTAAACAGTGCGGTTAAGTTAAAGTGCTCAGTCATAGGTGCGTGAAAAGAGATGTTTTTAACCTGGATTTAAAAATGTGTTAGTTTGGGGATTTAAAAATTGATACGCTTGGGGATTTAAAAGGTGCTACGTTTGTAGTCACCACATATACGAACTGACCCATCTTTATTAGGTATACACACTATGGGCTCTGCCAATTCACTCTGTTGAACTGGTGACAGTACACTGCGGTTCTCTAATTCATCCAGCAGTCTATCTATAGAGACCCATAGGGCATATGGCACTTGTCCAGCTTTGCAAAGTTTTGGTTTCGCTTTATCAGACACATACAGTTTGGCTTTGACTGCTTTGACATTACCCTGATCTGAGTTAAACACTCATGGTAAATACTCATGGCACAGGCTCTCAATAGGATCTTCTATCCTGTCCTATCCTCTTATCACTTGGATCCAGTAACAACCCATCAGTGCCTGCCCTTTACCTCGTGACTCTAACAAGGCCCCTTGTAGCTGTTGTTTGCCACATTCAATATTCACCTGTATTATTCCGAATAACTCTAGTGGCTGATCTTGGTATGTTTTCAGTATAATGTTACTAGGCATAGCGGCACCTGTGTCAACCTCCATACGGATTTTGACTCTATTACACCTGGCCATTACATGATATGGTTTCACATACAGTCCGCTTTCACATTGAAAAGTCCCAAATCCCTGCTTCTGCTGCTGTCCGCAGCGAAGATACATCTCCCCTGCACTCTTCTTTGTCTTTATCATTTATCAAGTTCAGTACTTGTCTGCTCCTCGACGCACCTCCGACTCTTGTCTCCTCATTTATTGCACTCCACATTGGTGACCCCGACGCGAGTTGGATACGGCTGAATTACGTCACACAACGACGGGGGTGAAAATGCTGCTGTTGCAGCGCCGGCCGCTACTAGCGGCGCGGCTAATCTCTGTGCTGTCTACGCTGCCACCATCAAGTTACCGGACTTTTGGCACCACAACCCACAGCCGTGGTTTCAACACATCGAGACCCAGTTCCAGCTGAGAGGAATAACGCAGGACGTTACAAAGTATTTCCACGTAGTGTCGGCCTTAGATGCCTCGACGACAGCCAGGGCTATGGTGCTGTCATCAAGTCCAGTACTTGTCTGCTCCTCAAGCATAATATACGTTGTGTAGCCCTATCATTGACACGCTGACTCCCCTGCCCTTTTTCCTTCAGGCTCTCGCTAGATGTCTGGTTTTCTTGCTGAACCAACACTGAAACTCCTGATCATGGCACTCCCCCGCTGTATGTCCTCTCCCATTGAATCGATGACAGTCTGCTGAGCTGGGGTCCCTCTTCTCTTCATCGTTGCCTGGTAGTCACGGTCCTTGCTGTGCCCCTTTCTGAAGGCCCATCCTATCCGCTTGTATCTGGGGTGGTTGTTGGAATCTTTGCATGCTGGTTGTAGTGCATTCGAAGTTGTTAGTGACCACAAGCATCTCTTGCCAATTCAAATCTCCCTCGGTAGCTGCATTTAAAAGTTTACTGCACAATTGATCACGCAGCTGCTCTTCCAGTGTCACGCCATAACTGCAAGTGGCTGCTAGTCCTTTCAGTGCAACAATTTACTCATAAAATGACTCTCCAGCGAGCTTTTTATGAGTACGAAAAGTATACCTTTCTGACAAAATACTCTTCTTTGGCATGTAAAATATCTTAACACCTACAGCAATTCTTTCAGATCAGTCTCGCCTGGTTTAACAGGCGCATCCATGTCTTTCAACAAAGAGAATGTTTTTGTTATAACCACGGACAGAAAAACAGCTTCTATATCTTCTTCTATCTTCCTTGATATTGTCTGCTATCAAAAACTGATTAAATCTATCCTCATAGGTTTCAAAACTTTCCACTGTTTTGTTAAATGCTAGGCCTGTCTCACTACCGAACAGCACCATGGCGCACCTTCTGTTTTAATGCACTGCTTGCTAACAAGGTGGCTACCCACTGTTACTAAAAGAAATCCTGGGGGGAAAATATCCACTCCTCATCGCCATTTGTTGTGTACTCATATAAATCCACATAAGACACAGCAATTGTAGTTTGAATGCAGTTTTATTGAATTAGCAACTTAGTAAAAGTAATCACTTACCAGCAACAGAGTGGCGCTGCTTCTCCTGGCTTGCACATATATTCTTTTATACTTTTATACATTTCTGAACAACCAATGATAAATCACTGAGCATTCCCCCTTTTGTAACATTTGTCAGATAATTTAATCTTACTGTGACTATACACAAGGATAACAAGACTAGTCCTGAAGAGTAGACCACTTATCAATTAGTGACACATTCCAATCTCTTCCTGGGGCCATCTCATATGGCAGAGTGGTGTTATCTCGAGGATCAAGCAAGCGTGGCAATTAAAAGCAAACCCTTTGGTCCTGCATTCAAACCTTACAGAAACATCAGTTAACCATTAATATTTAAATGATAGCCTACTAGGACTAGAAATTAAGTACATAACTGTGGTAACCCACAAGTAAGACTGAAAGAGACATTCACCAGGGGACTGTACCTTTAAGGGAGTGGTGTTAGGTTTTAGGAGTTCTGGGTTGACGTGGTGTGGCCGCTGTTGTTCTCACTCACTGACAGTGTGATATAATTATTGAAGTGGAGAGTAAAGCTGACTCGACGCACCTCGGTCTCTTGTCTCCTCATTTATTGCACTCCACATAACTATAAATGTCTAGACTAAATTAAAAATTAATCATTTAATATGTAAGAGACATAGAATTGACATTTTTCAGTTCCTTCAACATGTCTTGAGACACCTTCATTATGTTTAAGACGCCTTAAGACATGTTTCAATGTCTGAAGACATAGTGATGTCTGAAGACATAGTGATGGCTTGGTGTGTACATGGACCTTGGTCCGGTTATGCAACCAGTTCTTTGTTTTGCTTTGCCATGGCAGCTTCAGGTACGGCACTGTCAAAGTAGCCACTATCTTGCTGGAGGCTTGGCATTTGACAGCAGAGGGCAAGGGTAGCCTAATAGGGTGTGCACCCACTCGACAAGGGGGTGCGGCGACAACCTGGGCAATGTTGAAAAGGTTGTTTGTGGGCGGATATTTATGCTGCGACCAGCTGGGCACCTTTGTAATTTTATTGACTCAGTGCCACAGCTCTCAGCCTAGTGCTTAGTGTGCTGTTGGTTGAGGACCGGAGTAGGTTTCCATGTTTCCCCAAGGGACAGTTTGTGTGTACAGGTAGGTAGGCTGTCCATGGGCAGCCATGTTCAGTGTTTCACTTGGCTAGTTTGCCTGGCTAGTTAGTACCCCATTATGTGTTGTACCCTATAATATGTAATATCTCAACTCATCCTTCAGTAGACACATTCTAATGTTTTTCTGAATGCCTCAAATGGTGAATGGAACATATGAACCGGTTTAATGGGATTCCACAGTTTCCACATTTTTTACAAGTCCATCCTCTCTCATCTTTCCTTTTTGGATACACACGCAAACATAGGTCCTAACAGCCCCTGGTTGGTCCAGGCCTATGTCCATGCTGCCAAACATCCCTTTGCCTCGGTTGTGGCACAGGAAATCTTCCAGAGTGGTATGATCCCATCCGACACAGACTTTCGCATCTACAGTGACTTTGGAAACATTCCAGGTAAGTTAAAGTCACCTTTAGGGCTCCTTGACCAGGATTTATTTTAGTAGAGTCTATATGATATACAATGCTTTCAAAAGTATTTACCCCTTTGGACTTTTCCACATTTTGATTTTTTGCCACTGATCAAGACAATAGAAAGTCCGTAATGACAAAGCAAAAAATTCAATCTACAAATTCATTCATTATTATTTAGTAGAGGAACCTTTGGCAGCAATTATAGTCATGAGTCTATTTAGATAAGTCTCTACCAATTTTAATACCAGCATATCTGGACACACAATTCTTCTTTGCAAAATCAACTCTGTCAAGTTGGATAGGGACCTTATAGTGAACAAAACCTTTCAACTCTATTCATATATTCTCAATTGGATTGAGGTCCGTGCTTTGACTGGGTTACTCCAAGACTTTTCTGTTTTTAAGGCACTCCAATGTGACCCTAATGCAGAGCAGGATCCCCATAGCATGATGCTGCCACAGCCATGATAACACAGTAGGGATGAGGTTTGGGCCAAACATTACGCTTAGCATTGAGGCCAAAATACTGTATCTTGGTCTCATTAGACCACAGAATTTTCTTCCAATTGGTCTCAGAGTCTCCCACATGCCTCAGGCTAACTCTAGCAGAGATTTGACGTGAGTTATTTTATTTTTGCATCTCTCCCAAAAAGGCCTCTTCTGTGAAGCTCACAGGTTATTGTTGAAGTGTGCACAGTGTCTCCCAGCTCAGCTATGGAAGACAGTAACTACTTTAGTGTTACTATAAGGTTGGTTGCGGCCACCCTGACTAATGCCATTCTTCCCCGGATAATCAGTTTTTGAGGATAGCCTGTTCCAGACAGATTTACAGTTGTTCAATATTCGCACAACTTCTTAATAATGGACTACTTATGCAATCAATCATTTTTTATTTTATATTTGTAATTAATTTACATCATTTTGCACATTTTATCTTTTAGTTTGACCTTATATTATAGACTTTTCTCATATTTATCAGTGGCAAAAGTCTATCCATTTTGGTTTCATGCTATAAGACAATAACATTTATGAAAGTCCCACTTCTATATCTCTCTAAGCCAGTAATTCTGAAAGTGGTTTATTGCAGTCACAAGTGTGATACTCAATGAGAAAAATGTATAAATCAATAGAAAATGTATTTAAAAGGATACCTATAAAAATATCTTATTCATGTGCTTGTTCAGAAACAAACGTTTCTGCATTAGGATCAACCATCAGCATTGGTGTGTAAATAAACTTGGCATCCTGACAAAAGTAATGTCCCCCAGAGCTGTTGCCATCAAATTTCATATTTATTTATCTACCATGAGCTTCCCCTAACATCAGTTCATACAGTTTGGGAATACATTATATAGTTTGGGAGTACATTTTCATGTCACCATGCCTGCCCCAAAACCTCCATGTCTGGCTTCTTCTCATGCGGGTGTCTGAATAATTACTGGGGCTCAAGCTACACAGACCAAGCCAACTTTGTTTCACACATTTAGGCTATGCCAACTTAAAATGTTTTAATATGTATTGACTATGATGACATGAAATTGTCTAATAAGCTTTAAATAACCTAAAATAGCATCTCTTGAACCGTTCCAGCTACAGAGACTAAACCAACTTTGTTTCATACGTTTCAGCTATGCTAACTAAATGCTTTAATGTGTATTGACTATAATTACATTTGCATAATTAGCTGTAATAACTTAAAATAGCATATCTTGAACTGTTCAGCTACAAAGGCCAAACCAACTTTTTCGCATGTTTTGGCTATGCAAACTTAGTGCTTAGATGTGTATGATGCTATATTACTTTGAGCATCATACACATCTTTCTCAGACATTGAAGTTTTAATACTTTTAAACTTACAGTTCTGACACTTTCAGTACATCTAAAACGTACTACTTTTAAGATGTCTTTTTAAGATGTCAGATTGTTGACTTTGTAGTGTAATAAGAAATGTCCATTGAGGAAGAGTGGAGTGTATTTGACAAAGAGATGCGTCTGGCCCCACCAAGTCTCCGACACACCCTTGGTGATGTTAATTAGGGGTCCTGCGTAACATTTGCTTCTCTAATGATCTGGAACACCAGGTGTGGGCCATCAGCCCCACCCTCCTGAGCTCACCTGGAGAGGCGTGAAACTCTGAGCAATCTGGAATGTAACTAAATGCATGATATTGTGGACATTTATCTGTAGTGTTTGGATTTCCCCTTTTCCCATGAAAGGGCTGACTAGTCTGTTGTGCTTTATTGTACTGTACAGGTGGGTAAAAATCCCCTGTCTATGTGGACGGGGAGACGAGTGGATCATGTATCTATCTGTTTTGATAAATGGAAATAGGTGCTTCTGTGTATGGCCGTGGTATCTCCACACCCATCTCCCGCAGCCTAGAGTGTGGTTAAGCACTACACGCTGTCCCGCTTTGATGCAAGTAGGTCCCGTCAGTTTTTTGGTTTCTGGGGTCCAGGGGACAACTGCCACCAGCCTGTTAAGAAAGCAAATAGACAACCATACAAAGGTCATAGCCAACAACCCGTCTCATCATACCGTTTGAATTTGGATTGTTTTGCATTGCGTCCTGTGGAACCATTTGAGTTTCTGACATTTGTTTCCAGTACAATAGTACTGGTCTGGTTCCAGTTACTGGATTACCCAGGAACACCTATAGGCCTACTGAACACACTCTATTCAGTTAATAACAATGGCACAGATCCAAAGAAATGTTATAACGCATCTGCAGCCGGCCACATATCGGTACAAGCATGTTGATCCTCATAACAGGACACATCATAACATTGTCATTGCATTGTATAACCTAACTTTTACTACAGGTGATTTCTTCAAACCCAGACCATTTGGACAAAATGCAGTGAGGCTATGTATTGTGTTGGCTTATGTGCTGCTAATCTCACAGCCTGGACAAATGCAAAAAAATTTTCATGGGTATCTAAGTATTGTTTTAACCAGACTACATGCAACTATCACAAACCAACACAGTGCCTAATACTAAAGGAATTAAAGGAAACATTAACAAGACCTTTTTGCATGATGTAAATCTAGTTATGGTCCATAACATCCTAACTAGATGTAAATCTAGATGTAAAATCGAGATGTAAATCTAGTTAGGTCCTACAACCTATCAAACATTCTGTCAGCATTCCAGGCCTATTGCAGAAAGGATGACATATGGCTTGTTTGTCAGAAGTTCCCATTCTAGTCAATGAATAGTCCATTCTATAAAAGGTGTATTTGTAGAATCATGCAATTAATTTATGCTTGTATTGATGCGAGAGGTACAAGAAAAATCTTACATATGTCCCCTTTATTTCTATTCCTATATTCATATGCAAATCAAAATTGATACACTGTGGGATTATTTACATTATGATACATTTTCCAACGGCACCTAAATCATTGCTACTATCACTTGCTTTTTATCTGTGTGTGTGTGTGTGTGTGTAGGTATTGATTTGGCCTTCATTGAGAACGGCTTTATCTACCACACGAAGTATGACACACCAGACCGAATCCTGACAGACTCCATCCAAAGGGCTGGTAAGTAAATCATCTTCAATATCACAGTTTATATGTATGGAAGTAGGGGTGGGATGATATAAGAATTTCATGCCACGATTATCCTGGCCAAAATTATCCCGATTTATGATTTTATCCTGACCTGTGGGTGCATGCATTACGTGCGCATTTTATGTGCCTTGTTAGCTAAGGATAGGCCTATTTGATGTGTCGATTCTTTATAATAACTTTATAATTCACTATAATAGCTCCCCGTTATGTTGTGCGCATCATGTATTGTGCAGATCATGCAGATTGACAATGTTATTTTGAAAATGATATTCTATTTGTCTTCTCTTGTCATTTTCAGTAGGAAAGCGTTAAAAAATTGGCCTACAATATAAACAAAATTATAATTAGAAAGAGATATGTATAACAATGTATATCCTATTAATATTTTCTAAAATTTGCAGTTTATTAACAGTTTTTTCTTTGCATGCATCTCTCGTAGCTGCATGTCTTCTAGGATAATTATCATTGGTTTGTTTGAGCTCAACTTTGTTTCAACAGCTTATTTTCTGCGGTAATGGAATGGACAGGTATTTGCATATAGCGGAATGTGGAGATGTGATCAGAAGCTTTTTTTTGTAAGCTACTAAGTGTAGTGGTTATACTAGCCTATTGTTGTAAAGGAATTGGAAAACTAGTTTATTCTTTGTATCATTCTAAATCACAATGAATAGCCTAAAACACTGTTGACTTTGTGTGTGAGGTGATGATGATAATATATAGCCCCTTAACTCTTGGGGGACATTCATTTTAATTAGCCTACTATCAGACACCAAACACACACCTTTATAGCCTACACACGTACACAGGCCAGGTAGGCCTAATTCGTGCTCAAGCTCCTATTCAACAAATACAGGTGCTGGTCATATAATTAGAATATAATCAAAAAGTTGATTTATTTCAGTAATTCCATTCAAAAAGTGAAACTTGTATAATGTATACATTCATTCCACACAGACTGATATATTTCAAGTGTTTATTCCTTTTAATTTTGATGATTATAACTGACAACTAATGAAAACCCCAAATTTAGTATCTCAGAAAATTTGAATATTGTAAAAAGGTTCAATATTGAAGACACCTGGTGCCACACTCTAATCAGCTAATTAACTCAAAACACCTGCAATGGCCTTTAAATGGTCTCTCAGTCTAGTTATTTAGGCTACACAATCATGGGGAAGACTGCTGACTTGACAGCTGTCCAAAAGACGACCATTGACACCTTGCACAAAGAGGGCAAGACACAAAAGGTCATTGCTAAAGAGACTGGCTGTTCACAGAGCTCTGTGTCCAAGCACATTAATAGAGAGACGAAGGGAAGGAAAAGATGTGGTAGAAAAAAGTGTACAAGCAATAGGGATAACCGCACCCTGGAGAGGATTGTGAAACAAAACCCATTCAAAAATGTGGGGGAGATTCACAAAGAGTGGACTGCAGCTAGAGTCAGTGCTTCAAGAACCACCACGCACAGACGTATGCAAGACATGGGTTTCAGCTGTCGCATTCCTTG
>JACXGI010003040.1:0-66636 GCA_016801175.1 Esox masquinongy | reverse complement strand
ATTTTCTGAGATACTGATTTGGGGTTTTCATTAGTTGTCAGTTATAATCATCAAAATTAAAAGAAATAAACACTTGAAATATATCAGTCTGTGTGGAATGAATGTATACATTATACAAGTTTCACTTTTTGAATGGAATTACTGAAATAAATCAACTTTTTGATGATATTCTAATTATATGACCAGCACCTGTATATGCCCACACCTTGTCATGGTTGAGGGTAGGCATGACACAAGGCGCAGAGCAAGGATCCAAAAACATTCCTTTTTCTCGGCTTACGGAAACAACAAACAAAAGGCGCAGTAGCAACCAGTAACTTAAACACAAAAGGCATAAACAACAATCCTCACAGAATGTGTGGAAAAAGCTGAACTTAAATAGGATTCCCAATTAGAGGCAAGGCAGGACAGCTGCCTCTTATTGGGGACAACTAAAAATGAAGCGTAGAGATGCCTAGAGGCACCTCTGCTGTCAGGCCCTGACTAACACCCCCAGGCACAGAGATGCCTATAGGCATGCCATAGTCAGGACCCGACACACCTTAATATTGCTGGGAGTACATGACACCGTTCCTACACAGAAATGCTGCTTTTTCAACAATTTACAATTTTCAATAATTACTCTTTCGTGGAAACGTTTTTTTTTTCAATCCCAGAAATCTGGAATCACTGGGCAGTTACTTTAAAGATGCCATACGCCACTGTCAGGAGGTTAGTCCCACACTACTAAAGATGCATAACGGCACTTGCATAGTCAATAGCAAAGGCCTGCATGTGGCATCCAGAGAAGTTACATCAGCCGAGCTGAATGACAAGCACGTTTGTAGGACGAAGGTTTGCAGATCTCTGTGGCAAATGTGAGCAGCTGGTGCCTTTTTAAAATTACATTTCTGAAGGTCAAATGGCTTTGAGCTGTTTTACTTTTTTTCCTATCTGTTCTCCCCCTTCCTCGTCTATACAGTACACCCACTGCTCCATTCCTATTCACTGTCTCCGCTGCTTCTGTCTCTCACAACACTGCCAAGTACTAAAGGCATCCACTGGGGCCACAGGGCACTGACTAGTTACAGTCCTGCAGTGTCTCACTCAAACCTATTTAGATGAAAAGGACTTTCAATTCATCCAGTCATTTGTATTCACCATGTCTTCGCTGTCTGATAAAAAACCATTTCAAAAACAGATACAAAAACTAACAATTAGCAGTTTTTCCCAAAAACTAACAATTATGTGGCCATTCAGTGGCCACTTGTATTTTTTATATTTGTCGGACAGCATTCAGACGGTCGCTTCAGGTCAATGTTTTGACACAGACAAGAATTTACAGATTGTAAGACAGATAGCAATGTCTATTAAAAAAAAATGTGTACAAAGGAAAGAGAAAATAATAAAACTTTTTTGTTCTATAATGAGTAAATAATGCAGTTTATTCTTTAATAATGAATGTATTCCAAGTAATGTTGTATAGCGTTCAATTTCCCCAAAATCTTTTTATCTCAGTCAGCTGAGGAATTTCTTCTGCTTGCTACGGTAGCTTGAATCTAAATATACTGTAGTAATCTGACATCCGCTAGTTGGTGCAGTTTAAATTCAAACTAAAATGTAAAAAAAGCAGCAAGCATGTGAAGCAATGTAAATACCAAAGAAACACTAATTTAGGGAGATATATGGTTTAAAATGATTTCACACTGGCAGAGAGTCTTTCAGTGGTCCATTCCTCTAGACTATGCGCACATTTTGTTGCTGCCACTGCTGAGTGTGTTTAACTAAGCGTCAGAAATACGTTGAAAACATCAGTAGTGGGCTATAAATCACAACTTGTACATCTAGTACAAAAAAAACAGTAAAATACAAAACTTAGAACTTTGTATGACCACCCGTGATCTGGTGCTGCTTTTGCTTGAAATTCTTAATTGTGTCAGGCAAACTTGTGGAGTTCAATAACTTTGTAACAAGAAAAACTATATAGATGAATGTCTCATTCTTAAAGAAATAGCAGACTGAGCCTATTAGCATAGCTCCCTTATCACTTTACTTTTCACCTCAGCTAGTAGCGTTACAGCGGGGGCAAACGGCACCGCGCTTGCGGACAAAATATTGAATTGTTTTACCGTGGCGGTGTGGATTCAGAAAAGCTGTGCAGGAAACACTGACTAGACTAATAGTCCTTTCTGGCTACATTGAGGGGAGTGTATGCTGTCAATATAATGAGTTACAACAAGGTTTTCATCTGACAGCAATGATATGCTAAATAGTGTGGTGATACCGTTTGGCTTTGCTTGGTACCTTGCTGTGATTGTTATCTTCAAATGTTCTGATGATTGTAATCTACAGTGACATTGCTATGATTTGACACTAAGTAAAAGGATAAGTCTTAGTGACACTCAGAGGTTTCCAGGAACATTTCATGTTGTGATGTTTCCCTTTCCAAGATACACTATTTCTGTCTTATAGAGAGGTGGTTTCCCAATGCTTCATTCTTTTAATGTGTCGTTCTCAAAAAACTTCCATATGCTAGACCTGACTACAACAT
This sequence comes from Esox masquinongy, assembly GCA_016801175.1. Lineage (NCBI taxonomy): Eukaryota > Metazoa > Chordata > Actinopteri > Esociformes > Esocidae > Esox > Esox masquinongy. Next base: position 64,106 of record JACXGI010003040.1, on the reverse strand, counting down.
GAGCTTCTATAGACATTCAGGTACTGGACAGGCAAAGGCCCATATCACACATGGAGTCCATGACCTTCTTCTCAATCTTATTGATTCAATCAGTTACATTTTGCCTGAGTTCCAGTACTGTGTGTTAGTTCTGAGGTTCAGTTGATTGAGACCGTTACTGAATGCAGTTCAATGCTGGCCAGCTGGAACTGGCTGCATACCGACATACTCATCTAGCTATTTAAGCCTTATAAGCATTTCTGAGTCTACTGTACTAATTTGATTCCAACTTCAAGTCTTGCAAACATGTACACACTTCTACAAACACACACACACACACACACACACACATGCACAGTGACCGATTGCACAGAATAAGAAAGAGAGGGGGAGAGGGCGAATGAGAGAGGAAGGGAGTGAGTCAATGAGAGAGAGTGAGTCAATGAGAGAGGTTGAACATCTGAACCAGATGTTCAGACACAGGCGGTTGTTCCTCCCAGCTGCTCCTCTACTTGTCTGAAGTTGATGAGGATGTCTTTGTTGGCCTGAGCTGAGGACTGTGCTGTACTGGCCTCTACACTGGACTACAGTGAGGGGATATAAGGTTAAAGCCTTTGTTGTGACCAATCATCTACAGTTTCTCCCCCTTTATGGTTCCCGTCTTAATTTGTAGATAGTGTGTTACTTTATGTGTGGACATTGTTTGGTACTGAGGCAACTAAATGCATGGGGCTGATTGATTCGTCTGGGGCCTTGAATATTAATGTATTCCTCTCTACCCTTTCTAATATGCTGCCGTACAACTCAAACAATACTAATGGCCAGAGTTGCCGGAATGTTAGTAAACGTCCATAATGAATATGTCATAATGTCATTCTGGCAGAATTGACCTAAACAGCACATGATAGATGTGGAGGTGAAAATGATTGATAGCACAATTACATAGATTAATAAGTATGTTATTTCCAAACCCTGCCTCAACTATCGCTCTGAGAATTAGGAGCTGATTTGCATGCTGTTGTAAAGGTTACATTCTCCATTGGCAGGGAACACGGGGTAATTATTTGTTAATATCCTGTGTCTGGTGTGCTCTGCAGAGGGGATAAATAAAACGATGGGCATTTTAAGGTGTCGGTATATTAAGGGAGGAAAGGACCATGTAGCTGAAGATAAAGCAATAAATAGAGACAGATAGAGGAGGAAGATTACTTGGGTACTGTTTAGCCACATCCTCTGCACGTCTGAGTTCACCGTTCGGCAGATCAGCCGGTCAGACGGCCTTACTGTATGAACAACACACAACCTCCCTCCTTTTTCTCCCTGTGTTCCTGGGTGCCGTCATTGGAAGGTCTCTGCGTCATTGCAAATGAAGTGCTTATTTTGCCACAGGTCCCTCTGACTCATTTTGATGGGGCTGTCTCTTTTGATGAAGTGACTCAGTTCTCCAGCATCCCACATGAGGAAAGGGGCCAGATGCATACATTTGCTGTTGTTCCTTGTGGTCTTCTGGGCAGGCTGGGTCAGTTGGAACAACTTTTTTTTTTGTTTGTCCTCTTGTCCGCTGTCTTTTTCTCCACTCTGGGACCTCCCCTATAACTCTTGGAGCTGGAGCTGGTGTTGGGCCCTGTGAGTAGAGGCTCAGTCAGCAGCCGCCTTTGGCCTTTCCTCTGTTTGCCTTTTGTTTCTCTTGGAGACACCCTATGTTCCCAGTTTCCCATAATAACAAGGCTCCGAGTTTTGGGGTGGCTGCTCCTCAGCCGGGCTGCATTAGCTGATCAATGCAAGATGATCCCGGCTTGTAATGGAAAGTTGTTCCCTTATCAGAACCTCATGCATTATGGTTTAGACGCAAATAACTTTTTTCTCTACCAGCAAAATGAGACAGGCTCTATTTCACTCCACCCGCCTTTGTTTCTAGAGCTAAACAGGCATTTCCTTGGTGACAAAGTGAAGGGAAGATAAATATTATTCCCCCAACTAGGTCCTAGCGGATTCGTGTCACACCATTACCGCCGACCGTATAGTTTTCCTTTCAGAGCTAATGCTCCAGACATGAGTAGAGAGAGCCACAGAGCCACAGTGCAGGGGCCGCCTTCGAGTGATCAAATCTCTTACAATCCCTTTAAAAGCATTAATGTCAAGAGTAATAGCTTTTATTAAAGGGGGGTTTGACATTGATGGCTTATGAATTCCCGATGTTTCCTGTATGTTCAGTGCCGTAGGGCTGCCAACTCAAACACGTTTGACCCTTTTCCCACACTCACATGCTATCATATCCATTTTTCTCAAGCATTAAAAAAAAGTATTGCTTTTAGTTTCAACTTTGTCTCAAAATTGTTTTGAAATCAGAGCTTATGTGCCCACTAAGCACATCAGTTTCTCCCGGGAGATCAATAATTTCAACATGACAGATTGAAGTTTATAATTGGTTGAGTAGGGGTCCACGAATTGCCAATTGGATGCATGTTTGTAAAGTAACGCCCTTCAAAATCGAAACCCAGCTCTAAGGTCTAATAGCATGCATGGTTTTTACTTAACATGGTTAAGCAAACCAGGTGTTGGTTTTATGAATAAACAATAGAAATTACTTTACATTGATCAATTCCCATCCCCTAAAATGGTCTAGATATACTTTAGGGTACTTACAATATTTTAGCAACCCGCAGCTGTTATATTCAAAACTGCAGTATTTGCTAATCGTAGATCGGGGTTAGCAGTGAACCCTCTTGATGGGCATCCTCTTGGCAGGAATTGGTATAATCCTTTTTTACATGTATAGTTTGCTCGAATTAATAACATACTGTTAGATGTTAGTTTATAATTTGCAAGGAGAGATTGCAAGCCAACGTTTGGTAATCCATCATTCCTGCTGGTAATATTAGCATTTTCCTACCCCAGAAATTAGGACAATATCTTCCAGTTAGTATACTCAAAAGTCCACCTCATTTTTACAATCCAAATCCACTGTCACGTGCCAGGTCGACCAGGATTTGAGCTCTACAACGCTGTTGAACTCAGAGGCGCTGACTACAGCTCAAGCTATAGGGAGCTCAAGGGAGCCCCCTTTTAAATTACTTGGCAACTATGAATACATATTTAGATTCCACTTGAGCATACGTATGTACAGTACGTTGAGGGAATTGCGCTGTAAACATATGAATGACTATACCGTATGTTTGTTATTACATTTTAATTTAAGTCACTTATCCAGAGTGACTCACAGTACTCAGTGCATACATTTTCATACATTATTTTTGTGCTACACCACACGCTGTGGGAATCAACCCCACAACCATTGCTTTGCAAGAACCATGCTCTGGACTGAGCTGCGTCACTAACAATGTATCTCGAGCTGCCGGAGATAAAAGGTTGTGGTCTTAAAAAGCAAGTGAATCTCCACAGGACCATAGAGGGAGAAGCTCTTGCCTCCGTTTCTTCTAACTGTTGTATGCCTGAGAGGACAGGAGAGTTGATCCAAAAGGATTTTAGATACCATTGAAAGAGAAATCTGTGAATAATTGATCAGAATAGAAGCACAGAACAGCTCACATTATTATCTCCATTATCCTGCTAAAGTTTTCTCTTACATTCCGTAACCATGTGTGTTCTAGCTATACAGTATCCTTATCCAGTATTGTTAAAAAAAAAAATCTGATTGGCTTAACATTAATTTTAGAATGCAAATTCATTCCTTATATACAGAATAGTTGAATTTCTTCAGGACAAATATACAGAACACAAATTCTGATGTAAAAAGCCACAAAACCACTGCATTTGGAAAGCAATAAACGCCATTGTTTATGGAGGCATTTACCCCACTTTTCCTACAGTTGCCAATGAACGACAACTACTAGAAAACATTTTCTACTAGAAAACATATTCTAGTAAAAATGACTGTGTTTGTTCATATTTAAATGTTTTATTCATTAATTTATGCTTTCTCTTGTTTTGGTTGCTACAGACGCAAATTGTTTGTTCAAGTAGTTCTGTATTTATGGATTCTACCCAGTTGTTAATTCAATCACTATACAGACTGGTAACATTCTTCCCCTGTCAGTCCTATCCGTACATTTCACGTGGGACGGTTTGATTGATTAATGACTTAAAAAGTACCGCAACAACAACACAAGGAAACATTTACAAGTTGAAATTACATTTTAATAGTGATTATGCTTTCTCATATTTTGACTGCTACAGACTCGACCAAGTGATTTGTTCCAGAAGTTTTATATTTATCTAGAACTTTCGAACTAATTGCATGAACGGCCAGTTTGTAGAGCCCTTAACATAAAACAATGTGATACAAAAAAAACATATTTTCTACTAGTAAATGTTTCTTATGTGGTTGTTTGTTGATAACTGTAGCATGAGTGGGATAAACAGCTCCGGCTTTAAATTACCTTGGAAAATTGAACTCCGTGGAGGGACTCTGGAGTGCCTCGCCCCGCTGCATTAGCCATTAATTCCAAGATAATGTAAAGAACATTGGTGTGTATCCCATGCATGTTACAGGGGCCTGTGAAAGTCTGCATTTCAGAGCTTCCAAATGAGTCCTGTATCAGTGGACATGTGAGTGTTTATACTATCATAGTAGAGGTCTATAATACAGTATTTAACCAACCTTTTGAAAAAGGTAAATGATAAACATGAAACGCTCCCTCATGTCATGGCTTGAGCTGTTACAGAGCTGTCTGGGAAAAACACCAATCATATGACAATCATAAGTGAAAATGGGTGCATGCTGTATGGATGAACAGGGTGTGAAGATGAACGTGCTGAAACTAAAGAACAGAGGATTATTTTTGCCCTCGCATGAGCAGGGATACACAAAGGAGCGGTTCTCCATGCATATGCCCATGATCAAGAGAACCTCAGTTATTATATATGGCTTAACATTTGAATGTCTCACAAACAGGATAGAATACAGATCAAGGACAAATCCAGTCGGTTCTGTTTTAAAAAGTAGTGAGGCATAATGGGAATACCACATATACCCTATAGTGTACTTTGAAAAACCTGCAGTATTCAATACAACTTTAGTTACCGTGAAAATATTAATGCTCCAGTCAACTGAAACTGTATGTTTACAAAGAGCTTGTAGAAAATAGATGTTTTTGTCTTGAAATTCCCAACACATGTTTTTCCCACTTTGTGAGAGATCTTTGGATGGTCCCTTCAGTGCACTGCTGCTATAACCGTATGTTCTGCTATAGCATAGGTCCCCTGGATACTGCCCAACCCTAAAAATCTGAGATAAAAAATAACAAAAAAATCTGTGTAATAACTCATCCTCTATACTGTTCTTCCACTTTTTTCCAGTGTGGCCTATGTTTATTCAATCGACATCTTAACTGGTGTCGGTAAGGATTTATTTCATAGGCAAGTTCATAGCTTTTCAAGCCAGCTGGGCACCTGGCTTTAGGAGATGGACATCCTCATTGAGGAATTTCCTTCTACATCCATGGCTCTACACTTCTGCTTCCTCTTGAGATACACTCAACTTCTGTAGTGTCTTTAACAGCTTGAGTAAACAATCAGTCTCTCCACCACTGTTTTTTTCTGCCCCATATCTAAACCTAAATCTTACCCTTTATATTTTAGCCATTAACCAAAAGCAGCATGACTTATTGTAGTGAATGTGTACATTTTCATACACAACCCTGTTGTGTATGAAAATGCTTTACCATAGGGCTCTTCTCTATTCTTGTCCCTCTATTCCTTGGTTGCACAGAACAGACCTGACAACAAAAAAAAAACTTTTTTCACTTCCTGTTGTTAGGTTTTTCCGGGATGGCAGGAAAGCCTCCATTGTGGCGAGAAACTCTGTAGCCGCTTCTGAAATGAGACAAATGTGTGGTCCTTTTCTCTGGTCATGTTTGTGTTCAACCAGCCGTCTTCCCAGGCTTGGGGCTGCTAAATTGCTGGAATGATGGATGATAATCAAATCAGTGGCTAATTGAAGTCGGCAGCACCTCCCTACAGTTTAGTCCAACAGGAAAAATATTGAAGCCCGGAGTAGCAGGCTGGCATACTGCAGGTAGGTAATGGAGTAGACAGTACAGCTTTGTCATTGCTGCTCAGAGTACATGGGCCAGTGAAAATCAGAGCAGCACAGTCTGGGGTCAGTGCCTAACAAGGTTCCCTTTTCGTTGTGGTGATCTAGCGTTTCCTTGTGGTAGGCTGGGCACCTGCAAGCTCAGTCGTGGTTGTTCACCTGCGAATGCCTTCTCGTGCAGGCACTTGGTGCCGACAATTACTACACTTCTTGGTTCAGTGTGTACGTGCGTCCGCTTCAGTATGTACGTGCGTGCATGTGTTTGTGTGGGTCGAACATTGGCTTTGGTGCCGTTCTTGTCGATTGGCTGTTGGCATGTTTAAAGCACCCTGCTGAATGTCCTGTAAAGAGGCTGAAGTGTGTCAGGAGAACAGGGCCTCCTGGAGATCAGGGATACATAGCAGACTGACATTCACTCCTCCTCTTCTGGATTAGTCTTAATCTAATCAACCTGGGAGAGGCATCTCATCCATTTCTGCCTCACTTGAACAGGAAAAGGACACTCCTGGCTACACTAGTAGACTACATAAAAACTGCTCCTCACCAATACGTTATATTGCAAATGGAGCATAGTGGTTAGAGTATCTACCAAGACATTTGGTCGATCGAATCTCAGAGCTGGGAAGATGACAAATCTGTTGTTCTATCCCTGGTCATTTGCTCCCGGGTCATTGCTGACTTACCAGATCTGACTTGAAATAAGGGTAAAACATTTTTTTGCCGCTATGGCGTCTCTTGTTTGGGCGTCAGTTTGGGTGGAGACAGGGCTTCTTGACTTTTCTGACAGAAAAAGGAATAGAGGTATAAAGTAGTCGAGCATTAAGTCCCCCAGCTGGGAGCCAATTCATTTTTAACTGGAGGGATCATGTGCCTTTGCTGCTATTTGGGAAGCCAAAGTGCAACCTACCTGCCTGCTGTATGTAAGAGCAGGCTAATCCCCGACACAATGGGTTGCCATAACTCAGATAAGATATATTCTCCTTGTTCGACGCTGCTGGTGGCCATGTGGGTTTAGGGATTGGCACCTAAAGTGTGTGGGGCATGTGGAGGCGGAAGTTGTGCTCTGCATTGTGATGACCTTGAATTATGTCTAAACCGTCTCAGTCTGTCTCCTCCCGATACTGAGCTTCTTTCATTTCCCATTGAGAGGGGAATAAAGTTGAATATCTAAAATGTGTCTAACTTCACGCATTGCCTGAATTAATTGTTGGACTGTATCTTTTTGCGTGCAGCTCTCTTACTCAGAGAGAGATGGCGCAATATTTAGGCAGTTCAAACTTCTTCACCTAGATTCAAATTTGGTTTTTATTTAAAACAGTGCATAAAAGCCAAACCTAAGTATAAGTAAAATGCCAGAACAGATGAAATAACCCGAAACATGTGTGATTGTGTTTAGTTACTGTAAGTGCAATCCAACTCCTTACTGGTTGGGGGGAATGGCACTGCACTAAGGGTCGGTAGACTATTTTTTCCCTAACTCTATGCTAGTTACTTAATGGAAAGGTAGGAAGCAGCCTTTTCACACACACATACTGGACTCTACCCAGACTCAATCTGGCTTGTGCACAACCTGTGAACTGTGAATTTGACTTGCTAAACCCCAGATGTAAACAGAGCATGCATGGAGTGTGGTGGGCTAGCATCCGTCCAACTACTGACTCTAGGTCCAATATGTAACTTTAATAATTGAGCTAGCTGTCTGTCTGTATTTTCTAAGCCAAAAAATTCTGTATGTTTTCTCAAAGTAGGCTAATGCACTGATTTTGTTGACAAAACCTAATTCTCCTAGGACTAATGCTTTTACTTTATACCATGTACTTGTGGTTCCTAGCATGAAGCGAAGTGAATGCTTTTAGCGTCTTTCATTTTTCTGCAGCCACACAAGGAATGCATTTTATGCAATTACCAGTGTAGAAGGTACTATTAATTAAAGAAAGAATATATCAGCTCTTTATATTGTATGTTACCAAACTATTGAAATTCGTTATTGTTATTTGTTATATATTCATTGTGTTCTTTGTTGGGTTTTTTTCATTGTTTTTAATTTAGTTAGTATGTCCTCTCCTATCTCTTCTCGTACTTTTAACGTTGCATTGTTGGGAATCGGCCCAGAAGTAACCAATACACTGTCAACATCTGCATTAACATCATCTCCTTATTGAGATTTTTGTAATTGCCTGAATAGTGAATTCAAACATTTCAGCTCATAATTGTTTCAGATTGTTTCAGATTCCCATAATATAGAGAAATTATCCATGAAAAGGTGGGTTGGTCAATAAGTTTTTGCCAATCTGCCCACGCTGGAAGAAGGCGATGCTTTGCCTTAACAATCCATGAAGTCCACCATGATGGACTTTCCATTATTTAGCATTTTGGGAAAATAGGCTTATAACACTACTCCTCTGGCAGTCTAGCTATTTTTCCTCTGGCAGTCTAGCTATTACACTCTAACCATATAACAGCCTACCTGACACTAATAAATACAATGAAATGGAAGACTAAAAACTGTTACAGACTGCATAAATACTCTGAGCTATGCACAAAATATATACAATATCTATAGATTCATAAAAATGCTATATTTATTTATTTAAAAAAAAAAACTGAACCTGAAGAAGTGATAATCGTTCTAACCATTTAATGTGTTTATTGGGTCCTATGTTGTGACAGCAATAAACTCACCATTTATTTTTCAAGCAGTGATCAGCACACAGATAATGGCTGTCTTCTCTTACACAAAGTCTCCCCAGCAGCTCCAGCCAAGCGCACATAGTGTTGGCTGCCTGCCTACCTACCTAGCTCCTCCAATTTTACCTTCCTACGGTCTTCTTGCAACCAATTAAATGTATGCTAATAAGGAATACCAAAATCCTGATTGATGCACATGCAATGTTTCTCTCTCTATCTCTCCCCCTCCCTCTCCCCCTCGTTCTCCTGGATGATTAAACTTAATTCAAATTTCAGTGTTCTCTGCCCTTCATAAATATTGTAGTTCCTTTGCATTGTAAATTCCTAATGAGTGCCATGCCTTCTGCCGTGTCAACCACTGAGGTCGAGCCCAGACTGTCTGGGAGGACCTCGAGTATAATAAATCAGGAGTGTAATTAATCTGTGTGGATGTTGCCAGAGGAGAGGTAGGCCCTGCTGTGCCAGCAACATACCTGGGCCTGCTGTCCAGGCTTAAGAACTGGTCAGTGGCACGCTGCAGTTAGAGGTGCTCTGAGATCGGAATGCAGCCTAATTCAAACCCCCATGCAGAGTGAAATTACAGTTGCTGTGTGTAGTTTCATTGTTTTTTACTGCGATTTTGATGAAATGCGCTGAATGTATGCAATGTGTCGTAAGCCATCAGATGGATCCATCCACATCTGATCGATCCGGCACGACAGATGAGAGCGTTTTTCTTCATGAGGCTGATAGAAGGCAGAACATAGTATTGGTGTGTACGATGTAACAGATCTCTAGCTTATAGAAAGTTACCTTGGTCTAATTTTGTATTAATTTTCCTTGATTGGTCTCCACTGCCGAAATGATGTGTTGGTTGCGGTGTGGTAGAGGGAGACAGACTGAAAGAGACATCACCAGCACCAGACACCAGACGCAGTAAATGACCTTTTCAAATGCACTGCCTAATAAGTGAAAGAGTGCTAAGGAACAGACTGCTACTGTTGCCATGTCTGGTACAATATCAACAATTACCTAGAAAGGCAGAGCCAACTCTACCCTGGTGTAATTTCATTCAAACTAGGAGATTACACTCAGCTAATAAGAAACATGTGTTTACTCAAGGGTGGATAGTTCTGGGAGAAATAAAGTGTCTTACCTTAACCTATTTTGTGTGTGAGTGTGTGTGTGTGTGTGAGCGTGTGTGAAGGAGTTAATTATGGATTTTCTGCTGCAGTCCCCGTCTATCTGAGGAGAGAGAAGTGGAAGAGAAAGATTTGGATTTATGTCTTGGAGCTAATATCAGTGGCTGAATGATGATAACAGAAGAGGCATTGTAGTGGGCTTCAGCAGAGGCTGTGTGAGGTTAGATTGGTGCCCTCTACAGAGTAAGAGACGTAAACATCTCTGCCTCTCTTCACTCTCCCCAGCTCTCATTTACACACGGTACTTAAGAATTTATTTACCAAACCTGGCAGGCTCCTCTCATGTATTATTCAGTTTCTGATGTGCAGCATGCTCTGTTGACAAGACTTCCGGATGGAAAAGAAAATAAATCAATTAGTTTATCATGGACAGAAATATGTGGCCCTATCCAGTGAAAGCCCATGTAAAGTGATCAGGTCATCAACTGCTGAGGAGTTTGAAATGGGGTCCGACAGGCCAAACTGTCACACTGGGCCGGGAGCTGTATTTGGTGTTTCTGCGGTTATCTGACACAATGTTGCTGAGATTCATGTCTCTCAGATTGTCTCCAAAGGTTGGATTACGTCCTACTTCATTTACTTCTTTGACATCTGAAAACTCCAACTACCAATTACTCTTTTGACATTGCTACTGAGGGTAAAACTTTGTACGGTTGGCCTAAGATACATTTTTTTCTCCTTCATTGATATACTCTGGAGCAACATTGTAAGATCTAATTTAATGTGGGATACTCAACTGAGCTCCATCTGCTGCTTCGAAGGTCAGTTGAGATTCGATCAAAACAGTCAAAAAGTGCTGAGAATGTACTGCCTCGTAAACCTATGGTTCTATTGAAAACTACTACATAGAATAGATGTCTTCATGGAAGAATTTTATTTATACTGTAATGCAATATAAATGAATATTCTGTCTTGTGTTATGTTATGTTATGTTAGATGTTCCATTCCACTACAACACTGAAGACATGATGCTTTCTTTGTGGGTTCTGCTGCTGACTAAGGCCATATTCAGACTACAACAATTATAGTGACAACTATTTAATTGAAATAGCATTTACTTAATATATAAAGGCAATTTTTCATTTAGACTAACAATAAGAACACGTAGCGCTCACAAAGCTCGGTGAAAAACGTGCACAAAGGCTGAAAACATGTGCACACTGTGCTAGATAGTTGGCTAGCTTGCTTGCTTGTTTAGTTTGTTGTATATTCAAATCAATCCTAAGATTATCAAAAATGCATTGTTTTCAGGCTGGTACCAACGAAAATACTAGATGAAATACAATAGAAATACTAGTAAATGTAAATGTTTTAAAAGAATACTAATTTCACACATCAAATAGTGTTATTTAATGTGTATCTTTATTTACACGTGACAGCCCAAACAACACCGAAAGCTAGTTAGCTAACTAGCTGTTGCTGAGTTAGCAAGCATGAGTTTTTATGAATTCTACCGCCAGCCACTGCAAAGTATACAGCTTATTGTTGAGAGAAACAATAGGGGCAGGCAGACTGATAATAAATAATTTAAAAAAATGTAAATCCAACACAAATCACACTACTAGTTTAGTTTATCTACATAAAAATTCCACAGTTTAAAAATTGTCAAAATATTTGTTGTCTATTTGTTTTAGCCATGAAGTTTATCGGGATAGAGTAAGAGTCATTATGTGGACATACAATGATTTTCCACCAGGAGATTTTGCAGCTCCTTTCAAGTCTGCCTTTTGCCTGTCTCATGGGCAGCATGTGGCTCAGAGTAGGGCCTTGGCCCGGCTACACAGCTCCAAATTGGGGCCATGCTGAGTTATTATGAAGCATAGTCATGCTAGGTAGGAAAATCAAACCGCCTTTGAACTAATTCTTTGATGGATTTGCTCAGCGGGGGTTGTATTTGTGTGCGCTAGTAGAGCTGGAGAAGGCCCCGTCATATGTTCTAATTACAGACAATGCCGTTTCTTCCAAGGGAGGAAATGGACAGAACGAAAGATGCCAAGTGTGAAGACGTGGCAGAATTAGGAAAAAGAGAAAAAGCAATTGAGTGGCAGTTGTTTGATACAGGGTATTTCACTGAACCATGTAAAATAGACAACCTCAGCCGCAAATTTTCCCAAACATAATTCGCTTGACAAGTAGAATGTTGTTTTTTCCCACCTCCATTGTGAAAATCTTGTTCCTGGATTTGATTGCATAGAAACATGCTGGATAGGGAGAAATACTTTATTAGTCAGTACCCATTAGAAATGTATCTTCTCCTGTAACCCAACCTCTCCCACTAACCAGTGATGTGCAGTGAGGTCTAAGTCAGTGTGGGTAGCGAGAAATACATTAAGGTTGAACTCCCTAGCAAATCTATTTCTATTATGTGTCATTAGATTGGAAGCATACACGTTTTAAAGGGGACTGTGCTGTCGTTGTCACATACACGTATCCATTGAGACTGACATGGACAATTCCTTATACAAAGAAATATTTTACTACATCGATCTCAGCATGTTTCTGTAACACGTATCATCGGTTTCATCTGCATGACTCGCAATGTAAGAAATTGAGTGCCCGAGTAGCGGACAATTGCCTAAGCAAAACAATTTTTTCAAAATCTTGTCAGTGGAGCCGATTTCCCACAGGTATACTATGCATCAAGTGGCCCTTTATAAAATAGCAGATTAAGCATGATAGTAGTGAGTCTGACTGACAATCCAAAAATTTCAAGTCTGAATCCAGTAAATGAATATACCCTACAAAATCAGGGAGTTGATGAACAAACTTTTGCAGAAAATAGCAAAAAATTATTTGTAAGCTTACTGAAAATTTGAAGACGAAATCCATTCACCTTTCCTCCTGAACGAATTTGGATCGCTGTTGGCAGATAATTCAAGTCAGAGTTGCCAGCCCTTGACCACATGGTGTCAGCAGTAGAGAACAGCAGGCAGGGAAAGTAGAACAACCTGCTAGCTTCAGCACTATTACACAGCCACTTGGTTCTTAAATACTATTCATTTTGGAAACTTCTGGAAATCTACAACAGCCCCTAACGCTGTTGTAAATCCGTAAGATCAGGTGTTGGTCTATCCTTTGACAATTTTTTTCTTCAAATGATAAAGTGGACTTCTAGAGTAATTAAAATGAAATTTCTGTTGACAAATCAATAATAAAAAAATATTTATTTGGAACACAATATCATACATTTCTATTTCTTTCAAAACCTCAGGGTAGGCCTACCCAGACCGAACATCACTGCCCAAGGACAGATCTACATTCTATGAGGCCCCTCCTAACCAAGAACCCCCCCCATGTAAAACCACTCATTGTCCTCTTACATTTTCACGTTGATTTTGAAATTACTGTAACTCTCTCTTGCTTCCGCTGCCCCAGCATTTTTGATCTATTTATCAAAAAATCTTTTTTTTCAATAAATGTAACAGTGGCCTACAATTTTCTTCCAGCATAATTTCTGCACAATTTTCCTTGTGTTAGGAAATGTACTAATTATCTTCAAACATAATGATCTGAAGCATTGTTATAGCCTGAATTTTGTGAAAATTATATAATGTGCATTTATATCACATTATATTTATATTTATATGTGAGTTAATATCAAGTAAAATATTAAAAAATACACTTACATTAAGTAATTTAGCAAATGCTTTGTTTTATCCAAAGCGACTTACAAGTGAGGCGGAGAACAATCATTGCATACAACTTCTACAACTACAACACCTACAAAATAGCTCTAAACACCTACTGTACAAAACCTACAAAATAGCTCTAAAAACTAATAATAATAAATGTACATTATTGATTATTGTTATTGGCTCACATTCATGGAAAATCTAAAAGAAATATACTGTATATAACATATTATATTAAATAGATCTAATATCTAACACACGCTGGTAGTTAGAGGCCCTGGCCTTGGTTGTGGCGGGACCAAGGGGCCCCTGTAAAGGTTGTGGAGGGAACATGGTATGGGTTGTGGAGGAGTGGCCTTAGTATGGTTTGTGGAGGAGTACTGGTAAGAGGTGGAGTCAGGGGCCCTATGGGTTGAGGTTGAGGCAAGGGGACCTGGAATGGGTTGAGGTAGAGCCTGGTAGTCAGGGGGGCACTTAATGGGCTGAAGGGTCCGCTTATTCAAGTGCTAATACAGGTGGATTGTCCCACGGGCCTCTGGCCATTAGGGGCCTACGGGTGCCTTGTAGACTGAGGCCCCTAATGGTCAGAGGCCCTGGGCCTAGGCCCCATTTGCCCGGTCCGTAATCCGGCCCTGTCACTGCCATTAACAAACAATCGACACTTGAAAAAAGGAGACGTCACCGTGCAGTGCCCATTAAGCAATTCTTTGCTCCCAAACATTGTCAGTAGGTGGCAACTGTGAAAGTGATGAAAGCAGACCTATGGTATGCCAGATAAAAAAAAACTCAACTCCATCAGCACTGGGACTCAAACTGGCAACCCTCCGGTTGATGGCCCACTTAACCTTGATGCTGCCACCTACCCTTAGCTAGCCTAACCATCCCAGTGTACCATGCTGTGGTGTTGTAATAATTCAATGTTGGTGGATGCACGTCATTTCCCAACACAGCATGTTCCTAACTCCTGTCCCTTATATGACTGCTTTCTCCAGCGCTCCCCTACCTTCTTGGAGGGTGTCTTTCATTAGCAGTTTGTTGGCCCTGGGATGCTAATGAATGGTGTGGCCAGACCCGCCTGTCTGTCCGGACATGTCCACAGTAACGATGGCTCCCACTGAGATGAGATACATGTCCTGGTTTACGGCACTTACAGCCAGATTGATTCTGTTATTTTTTGCCTAGCCGAACGCTGTCTGTTCACCATTATAGCCTGGTCTCTGGACAATTAACAGGCTGCTCCATTGAGAATAAGGACAAAAATTGGCATCGCGACTCAGCAATCCATCGATATATGTCAAATTTATGAGAAGGGCCAATTTGGAATTGTGACCTGGCATTGCTTCAATGTTTTGTTTTTCTCAGACCTACTCTGCCCTTCGAGGCATCATCTGAAGATTCCTGCAGATCTACAGTAATTGCTTCTGGGATGGTTTCCGCCGTTAGCCATCTTCAGGGGGGATTTGTGTGACATCCAGGTTATTGATCTGTAAATTTAACACTGCCTATTTGACCAGGAGACCCTACGCGGGAGTCAGCAGCACAGCGTTCCATCCTCACCCAGCTGCAATAGGAACCTGTGTGATGAGTAATGATATGAGGCTACTGCTGCCTGCTGCCTCCATCTCAGACTCCTCCCATCTGCTGCCTCCATCTCAGACTCCTCCCATCTGCTGCCTCCATCTCAGTCTCCTCCCATCTGTTGGCTCATCTGAGTCTCCTCCCATCTTCCTATGAGAGACTCCATCTCAGTCTCCTCCCATCTTCCTATAGGCCTACATGCATTGCTCACTCCTCTCTCTTTTGCCTGTATTTAACTATTCTCTCTCTCTTTCTACATGCATGTGCTTGTTAAATAGAATGATTGCTGTCAAGGAAATTAAGAAAAAGCATCATAAAGATCACTACAGTACACATTTCAAATTATGAACATAGTTTGTGTGTTAAAGGAGAGACCAGGGCTACTTGTACACTCTGAAACAGACTTACTCCCACAGACACTTTGGGAATTCTGCGATTACTGTGACAGAAATTCAACAGTCCGTCCATTAGAACACTGGTAGGCGAGGCTGAGGCAAATCTCTGTTTGCAGTTCATTGTTTGCTAACAGAGAGATATACAGAATACAGGAATAGTGAACATCTCTAAGGTAGCTCAGAGAAACATCAGTACTTATACAGGAGAGGGTTGTTGTTAGATGCAGTACAGCTGTCTTATGTGAACCATACATGTCCCCCATTGTTCTATCCATTTCTAAGTTTTACCCAAAGGGCAGGCTGCCCCTCCTTTTCCCAGGACACTAAAGGGACACTGTAAGCAAACTTTTCAACTCAGAAGAGCCACATACCTTCAGAACCGGGAACAGACGCTGAAGGCTTTAACAGATTGACAGAGGACCCAGTGATCCACTGAAACTATTCAAAGATATGTGACACAGACAAATAAACAAAGGCCAGGTCCCCTCTTCTACACTTACGACACAATCAGCCCATATGGCATTCCTCTTGTCTAAACACAGACTCTGTCTCAATACTGTACTAGAAATATATATTGCAGAATTCATTAATACATCAGATCAGTAAATTCCCATAACATAACCAAATAATATAAAAACAAGCAAGCAAACTCATATTTTTTTGTGAAATAGAACACCAAATTGACCAATTACGTCTATGTTATACTCTGTGGGATTTTGTCAAATATATTTCCAGGTAGAGCTCTAGCAATTAAGGAAGTGAAGTCACACAGAGAGAGTCATTTAAAAATAGATTTTCTCCCTCCGTCTGCATCTACACTCTAAAGCTATTTGTCAGTTCAAACATCTTGGCTGCAACACACTCTCGCAACACGGTACCATTTTAATTCCGTTGGCTTTAACTAAATTTCCAGACTATTATGACTGGCTGTGCCCTTATGAGAAGATTTTCTTTTGTTATTAGCCTACTATATTTACATTTGCAGTACAATTCAGTCATTTAGCAGACACTCCTAACCAAAGTGAGTGTATGTATTGTCATATACTTTTATGCAGTTTTATTCATCTTTAAGAAGAGAAGATGATCATGATAACTCCCTAGAAGTGTGTTGTAAGTGAAGCCTCCTATGTAACCAACACTTAGTGCCACAGGTCACAGCTTTCCCTTTCTAATTGTGTAATGTCATGAATAATAGACTACCAAGAACACAACAGAGACACAGGAGGCCTCAGTGTTCAGTTGAAGACTCCAGATTTAACTAATAGACAAACAAGTAACAAAACACAAATTTTCACCTACAGTGGCTCCTAAAAGCATTCACACTTGGACATTTGCACATTTTATTTTGTTACAACATTAAATCCAAATTGATTAAATTGGGAGTTTTTGCCAACATAACAAAAGTCCATAATGCTACAGTGACATAAATAAAGTCTAGAAATTACTAATGAAAATAATTGATTGTGTAACTATTCACCCAAGTTAGTACATTTTTAGTAGAGGCACATTTGGCAGCAATTACAGCCATGGTTTTTTGAAGTCTCTATCAGCTTTGTACATCTTGACCCAGCAATTTTTGCAAGTTCGGTGGGGTCCATTGGTAAACAGCAATTTCCAAATCTACACATTATCTCTGGGCTTTGACTGGAAAACTCCAAGAGATTGACCTTTTTGTTTTTATGTCACTCAATTGTGGCTTATTATGTTATTGTCATTGTCCTACTGGAAGACGTATCTTTTAGGATGTATTTGTACCTTTTGCAGTATCTATTTTGCCCTCTATCTTCACAAGCTTTCCAGGCCCTCATGTGGATAAGCATCCCAATAGCATGATGCTGCTTCACGGTAGGGTTGGTGTTCACAGGATCATGTGTGGTGTTAGGCTGGCGCCAAAAATAACACTTAGGGCTCAGGCCAAAATGCACCATTTTGGTCTCATAAGACCATGAAATCTTCTTCCACTTGGTCTAAGAGTCTCCCACATGCTTTCTGGCAAACTCTAGTCGAGATGTCATGTTTGTATGTTATCAACAATGGCTTTCTTTTTGCTTATTCTTCGAAGAAGTCCACTTTTGTGTAGTTGTTGTTGGTTTCAATAATGCACACTCCCAGCTCAACTTTGGAAGATTGTAACTCGTTTAGAGTTGCCATTGGCCTCTTGGTGGCCTCGCTGACTAGTGCCTTTCTCGCTCAGACACTCAGTTTTTGAGGATGGCTTGTTCTAGAAAGAATCATAGTTGTGCCATATTTCTGAATAATGGACTTTACTGTGCTCTGGGGACATTCAACATTGGAAATGTTCTTATATCCTAACCTTCATTTGTGCTTTTAAAGAGCCTTATTCCAGATCTGCTTTGAATGTTCCTTCCTCTTTATGATGTAGTTTTCAACCAACTGTGAACCTGAAATGATGTGAAACGCCTTGATTGCACATAGTTGTACTCAATTTATTAGGTGATTTCTATAGACAAATGGTTGCACCACATCTCATTCAGGTGTGTCACATCAAATGAGGTGAATATCTATGCAATGAATTATTTTTCGATTTTTGATTTGTAATGAATTTATTACAATTTGCAGATTTTATTTTCACATTGACATTATGGGATTTTTATCGATCAGTGGCAAAAACTAAATGAAATCCATTTTGATTTCATGTTGTCGCACAAAAAGGTCCAAGGCAGTTGAATATTTGGCATTTATTAATTGGTCATGAGACATTAAATCCAGTTGAAAGGACCAATGTTGATCAGTCATCAAATCACGTTGATGGCCTGTCTTTAGTGATGAGGTGAAGGACTTCTAACAGGTCATCTCAGAAGGTTTGAGGGTGAATGACCCAGGCTCTGTATCTGACATATCGACACGGATCCTGTTTCGTCCTCCGCCCATGTTTAACCTTGGAGATCTCTGGGCAGACGGTGTGGGGTGGATCCCCTGGGCGAGCTGAGCAGAGCTGCTGTTTGATCCAGTGTCATCCCTTCTCCATTATTCAACAGACATTGCCTGGGGAAGATTTGTGTACAGCCATCAATAGCCGCGGGTAAAAATCATACTAGTGACACGTGTCGCCTTACACAAACCTTAGTTCTGGATTATGGATATCAATACATTTAAGATACACACCGTCTGCCAAAACATGTTTGTTTGTTTCAGTTAGCTGAGGTGGTGTCCGACGATTACTGAGCTGTGTTGGGTGTGTGGGGTTTCTGCCAACTTGCCCCAAAGCCAATCCAGTTTATTCAGAGACAGACCCAATGTCCTCTAATGCTCACTTCTTTGCCTCTCTCGCTTTGATCAGGAGCCTGTAGCATGTGTCATTAACATGGTGTGTGACAGGTTTTAATACAGCATTATGTCGCCATGTCTAGACAAGACAGAAGTAAACACCCTCTGGTGATAGATTCCCTATACACTATTTGCCACTTCACTGGCATAAAGCATGCTACTCCCTCCCTCCCTCACCTCCATGTCTCCCTCCATGTCTCCCTCCGTGACGCTCTGTCTGTGTGTGTACGTTGCTATGTCTCATGTCACTTCACACCAGAGAACTCAGCTGAGTGTCAGGAGAGTAAAGCTGCCTGTCTGGACGCCACTTCCTAATTAGAGACCATTGAGTTTTGGTGTCACCTCACTAACAGTATTATTGACTTCGGAGAGACATGGGGACGAACGCCGCCATGTTCTGTAGCTCTATGTTGAATGGACAGGTTCACCAGGTCTCAGTCTGGAACGCCATCTTCTTTCTGCACTCTGTAAGCATATCAGCACAATGGGCAATCGAATGTGGAAGCTGCTGAGCAGTTCTGAAACAGGACCTGCGGGATAGTGTGGTGGAAGTGTGCTACGACGATTTAGTGTACTTGTATTTTCAATGAATTTTGCATGGCTGGGACACTCTGCAATGCCACACCTAGAATGTGCCATGCATATGTAATAGGAGATAACTGTATCTACAGGCACTTATTAGGGAACTTCTTTCGTTTGTTGCGGTGTCTCTTGTGTTTCAGAACAGACTGCAGTTTAATAAAAGACAATTCTCATTATCCAAACGTTATTTGACATGATTTTAATGTTGCAGGGTTTGACATGTTCGAAATGTTCATACAGTTGCAGTTTTACTTAATAAAAACTTTGTGGGGAGATTAAAGCAAATTGATTTATGTTGCCTGCCAATATAGGGAAATACATTTTCCAAATCCCTAGGGCGGTGAATGTAATGATTGATAGAGAATGTCAGGAGTTTGAGAGACAGGCAGGACGAGTGAGAAGACGACCCATTCCCAAACTGCACCCCAGCCCGGAGGATACAGAGTGCTGGATAATTGGGTTAGGAATGGTGATGAGACAATGATCAGGTTTGAGGAATAATTTCCCCTCCCTGACTTAATGCAATCAAACATATGCTGCAAGCCTTTTATTAACTGTAAAGACCACTTAATGTTCAGCAGATGAAACATGTACCGGATGCACAACATCCAAGTGTCCTCATTTAATTATTTAGAGGGTGTGTGTGTTGTTTTCAAAAGTGAGGACATCCGTGAGCAAACAGTATAGAATATGCTTTAGAATATGCATTTTATTTTAATTGTTATGATTATTTATTTTGACTGTTTCTGAAAATAACTTCTGCAACTAAAGAAAATGGGGGTTATAAAGCTTTACGGTTTGTTCATTTAGGTCCTGACTTCTCAGATGTTTTCTATCTTAGGAAACCATTGCAGTTGTCTCGTATTGTGAAGGGATGCTAGTCATCTGGACACTATGCTGGCGGCCTCCATCAGAATGTTCATAAACATCCATTCAGCTTCTAGCACCTCTTATCATTTCAGTGGGCCCTGCCAAATGAGCAAATCTATCAGCTCTGGATCTGTCTGCATTGGACCTGTTTTGTGATGATATGAGATCTTTGAAGCATGTCAAAGGCTAAATGATAAATGTCAAATCACCTTCGTCCCATTTTTTTTTAGAACAGGTCGCTCTGATTGTATTTGCGTTAAACATGAATGGGTAATTTCATGGTAACCAAATGACACTGACTCATCAAACATGTTCTCACCTTTAAATGTATGCCAAACAAAAGAAAACTGAAATACTACCCATAGGTTGTCCGCTATGATACGACACCTTGAGTTTGAAATCATTGTATTTTGGATAGTTAGTACAATAAATTAAGTGGTCCAACACCCATGCTGTGCCAAAATGATAGTACCAAGATGTTCTCATGGGTCCCTGATCTGTACTAAAAAGGAAATGTACATATATGAGATGCATTCATTATGATGTATCCCAAATAGGCTCACAATGGAAGAAAGACTCAATATCCTCTCGCATGTTTGGGTATTATTTTGCAAATTGGTTATTATTGTAGCATATCGGACAAAAAAAGACATGGATGCTGGATGTATCAGCTGGGCAGGGCCTGTGCTGTGCAGGCTGTTGCATTTCCATGTTCAGTGTCTTCAAGGTCTAGTCATTCTGGTTCTATGTTCACTTATTTCAACTGTCTTGTTGAGTCCTGCCACCCATGTCTCGTTTTGCCATCGTTACCTACTCATTTAGTCTCCTGTGTTCCCTGTCTTTTCGTTGGTCATTGTCCCATGTAAGGTTGGTGGCTCTTGTTTGTCTAAGCCAAGTCTTTTGGAAGTACGGAAATCTTTGTTAATTAAACCCTATTATTTTTTCACCTCTGTCTCATGCTCCACTCCCTCCATGTTACACAGGTGGAAAGAGCGAGGGAGAGATAGTCAGTTTTTACAGTTATGAGCATAACATGCCAGTTTGCCAGTAAAAGGGAGTAGCCGATGACCCAGTGGTGGTAACTACTATCTCTGCTGTTTTAATCACTTAATAAATCATAAACAAAATTACTATTACACTAATCAGTGAGTCAACCTTTACTAAAAATCAACAGACATTTATTGTACATACTTCTAAAGAGATGTTTCTCACCTGCTGGTTATATGAATATTTGAACATCTTGATAAACTTGGTGTTAAAAGGCTGACCACCCCCATGTGCTGGCTTCCCCTGGATTCCTGCCTACTAAGGAGTTTCTCCTTGCCTTTGTGCTTAAACATACTATGGCTTACTCTCTAGATTTTTCGGCCAAGTATTTTTTTTACACACTTTGTTTCTACTGAGATGTAAACAGCAGTTTATTTAGTTGTTTTTTTTTGTGTGTTTTTTTTTATCAGCAGGTGATGACAGCTAACTAACTTTATACCACACAGTGGCTTCTCATAGACTAAGGTCTTATTAATACTATTTCAGAAGTGATTTTACATGGTGACATTGTACCATACATGTTTGGACTGGATCAATTTTATTGATTTGTGCCTAGCTCATTGTTAAACATTAGGTGTGTGAATTAACTTACTACTACTTTTGTGTGTTAATGTTGGTGTTTTCGCCTGTAGTAGCAGGATAATGGTAAACTCACAGTTGTTCTCACTGTTGCTTACAGTACATGAATTCACTTGTCAAAAGGAAATTATAACTAGAAAAAGTGATTTCTTCTGGTAAATCTGTGTTTCTGTTCTTGTTTGTTGGCATGCTATAATCTGGATAATGTTTAATTTATTAGTGAGATCTATTCTTGCTACATAGGGCAGCATTGGGATATAGTACATTTCCACCAAGCCAACAAAATGTGGCTAATTATTTTTGCTAAATGCAGACAGGCACAGAGCACCACATGGGCATGATCAACATTTCAAGAATAACTATTGTTTTTATATTGTTTTTATAAATTCTAATAGGAATTTCTACTGTGTTCTCTAATCTTCATTGTTTTCAGGGAGGCGATATCTGCATTGAATTTGAATGCTGTAACTTGAGGTATTTCATGAACAGACAAAAACCAAGGAAGTTGATGGTTTCCTGTAGCCTACCGCAAAAAATTAGCTCACTATACATTGTGTTATGGACACTTTGTACATATGACACAAATGTATCATTGCTAACATTTGTCGTTAGTCAACCCTGTTACTTTATCTGTCAGTTAACCGCTTGAGCAGACAGCCTTTGATTCATTTTAGCCTGTATTTGGTATGCCCAGATAAAAGAACGTATTGAGGGAGCCATGAATAATAGACTAGTAAACCCTTACTGTATATTGGCACAAAGCCTGGAAGCTGTACAACCTAGTGGACTGGTCCATGTTTCTGTGAGACATATTGAATTGGCCTAAGACAGGCTCACATACACACAAATATATTTTCTTTTTCTAAATAATTTTCATGTGAATAAAAGTGTTAATTAGAAAAAATATGTTTTTTTCCCTTTTTTATTTTTGGAAATAGTCTTACAGAGAGATGGGTTATATTGACATTTATTATCAAATTAAGAGCAGTTATTTTAAAATGAATAAAAAATAAACTAATTTAGAGGAACTAGTTACATTAATTCCAGTGGAGCACTGTAGGTGCTCTATCTCCTCTGGCTCAGGCACATCATTTGGTACAACTTCTGTTCTTATCAGACCGGCACACATTTTTTTATTGAAAATGTATTTTACCTTCTAAGAGGTCTGGAAGACTGACGTCAAGTCGTACAGTGACTAAATATACCTGAATTCTTCCGGACCAAACAGATAAAATGGTGTCTTACAGATGGATGTACCTCACACACTAAAAAAATATTCACAGGCATAGTAAATACAAAACAAAACATTTCTGATTTCCAAGTAAAAACGCAGGTTTCTGAATTTACTCAAATATTTAAATATTTGCCTTTATTTTTAAGTAGAACAGACACAGTTTTTGACAGTGCGCAGAACTCACAACCCTAACCCTAGGTTTTGACAACTCATGACCCTGTCTGAGCCTCTGCACATTTAGCTAGGACTGCTTTCAAACATTGTAATTTTTTACCTCCAATGATAGGTATGTTTTTCAGCTCAAGAATGAATAAGCAGTTACTGTATTTTTTTTTTATTTACCTAAATATGGGGGAAGAAATTCTGAATTAGCTCATTATGAAATGTCAAAATAGGTGAAATCCAACTTTCTTGTTTGCTAACACCTTCAAAAGGTACCATATCAGTGGACCACCCTTATACTGACTGAGTTGTAAACTTATGCTATATTACTATAGCATCCGTCATTTTCAAGTGAGCAAATGACAGGGAACAAAATAATTAACATTCTGATGCAGTATGTTCTCTAATCCTTGCGGAAGTATGAGTGCTATTAGTTCACCTAATGAACCAATGAAATTCCATCCTGCTTGAACCCTTATTACCACTCTGTTGCTGACACGGGTACCCACTTTTTTCTCTCTGGCTCTTCTCCAACTCTGTAATGCTAAGACAAAGTTTTAATCTCATCCTTCTGCCTCTCCACTCTCTCGTCATCTCTCTTTCCTTTCCTCCCTTCATTCTCTCCTAATTTTCCTCTCCGGTCTCTACCTCCTGGTCTCCTGAATGAAGGACAAGCAGAAGAAAGTCAGGGGGAGTCGTGGAGAGCACCAGATGTTTGTGGGTGAGAAATCAAAACAGAGATAGTTTAGGCTTGGATGGGAAATTATGTGTGAAGTGATGGAGTCTCCCAGAAGATTTTATGATTCATTACCTAAAATGCCCTAAACGACAGGGGCATCAAGCACATCTCTTCCAGTCGTTTAATTACTCTCATGGGTTGGTGAGGTAACCTTTCACATCAACAAAATCACAGAGGAGCAATTTTCATCTCGATTTCTGTAAATACTAGAGGTTTAAATATAAACAGGGGTCTGTCTTTATATTTGACATGAGATCCTTATGGATAGTCTTGACAGCTATTGAATTTGCAAATCAGGGTGAGTCAGCCCTGGTTCCGGGTTGGTGACGCTTATTTGACATTTTTCACCTTTAATGTATCTCGGAGAGCTGAATTTAGCTTTGAATTGATCAACACCAGTGGTTGTCTAAGTTGGGAAGGTGATGAGCAGAGGCAGACATGGTGCCTGGTTATAAATCCCAGCTATAACAAGATTATGTATGGGCCTCCACAATCACTGATGTACAACACATCTGGATTAGTATGCAGTGTCCGCACCTCATATCAACTAAATTGTCCAGCCATGCCAGATTATGTCAGACGCAGTGAGCATATCGGTAATGCTGATCTACATGGAGGTCATAACTCCCTCAGGAGAGTAGTTGTAAATCGTAGCCTCTCTCTCCTGTAAAGCCAGCGGTCAAAGTGCCTGTCACCACCCTGATTTAACCAGCCAACCTCACATAAATTACTGATAATATTTACTCACATCACCACCCAACCCAAGAGATGATCCTCTTATGGCCCACAAGCTGAGAAGGGGAAGGAGAGAGAGAGAGAGAGAGAGAGAGAGAGAGAGGAAAGAGAGCAAGAGAGATGAAGAGGGAAATACCGTGTTGGAGAGTGTCCCTTCTGTTCTCCCTCCACCGACCTCCAACCAGTTGAAGTCATGCAGAAGCCACCTGAGAAAGCTTTTAAAGGAAACACATGCCTCATTTGTGCCACTGATGTTTTTGCCCGCTGCCCGCTGCCGCTCTGCTCTTTGCCTCCCAAATCTAACACATTTCAACATGACTGAACTAAGGAAAGAAAAGGCTTAGGATAAATACATCCCGTGAAATGATTCCTTCACTAAAATTAAATTCCATATTTTTGGAATGCATGTTGTGAATATTTACTGTAGGTTTTAGTATGACTTTCGAAAGCTTTCATTTAAATTTTTCATCACCAGACATAATGTCGTCAAGCCATTTCCAAATGAGATCGATTACAATTAATGATTCTGTACCCTAAATCTCAGCAGCATTTCTCTCTCAGAAAATCAATATTTTAGATGCACTTGTTGACGCTGTGATCAACATTGAAGTTTTTTGTCTCTCTCTCTCTGTGGCAATGGATAACCAGTTTAACCAAAAAAGGCATTCTGTCACTAAGACAATTACCACTGACATTTACAGATCATTTGTTATCAGCATTTTACAGACCTTTCGTCTGTCCTTCAAGCTTCACTTGTCTTGCAAACTACCCTGGAAAATTAGTTCATTATGTAATTACTGTGTCATTATTTGTGTTTTGTTACTGGGAAGAAGAGGGCTCTTTGATTATATGCCTCAATCCATTTGTCATGGGCTGGGGATTCCGAGTGAAGAGTATTACCCTCCCAGTGTGAGCTCAGACTCCTTTTTAAAGACGTTAACGCTGCTGCATTTGAAGTGTATCGTCTGATCTCCAGACGTGGTGGGTGAAGGATTGATTTAACAGCAAGCCCCCTCTGTCTATATATCTCCAGCTCGTCTCCAGATAGAGATTGACTGGGTTACAGGGAGATATGATGGAACAATGCGAGGAGGGATGAACACTACAGCTGAGTGTCAGGTAATGTCTGCTGTTAACAGATTGTAGTTAACTATCTCTCTTCACTGGAGCCGATTTGTTCTACTCATTACAGCCATGCTCTCTGTCTCTTTCACAGGGCTTCTTGATAGCCAATATGGGACCTGGCGTTTATCGACTATGTGGTCTATCCTCTAGCCTAATGATTTCAAGTGCCTTATCACCACAGTCATTTTCAGTATGCTGATGTTTTCTGGTTTTCTCTCCATTTCTGTGTTTATATATATATATATATATATATTAAAAAAATGATATGAAGCACTCCTATTCCCCTAAATCCATGAATTATTAGATTTGAATTAATAAAATCTGGCCTTGTGAAATAAGTAATATCTCTTTATATTTGCTTTCCTGCACTGGCTGCTTTATGTTTACCGAAGGATTGTAAGGCTGGGAGGCACTGCCCCATCTCTCTCTCTCTCTCTCTTCTCTCTCTCTCTCTCTCTCTTCTCTCTCTCTCTCTCTTCTCTCTCTCTCTCTCTCTCTCTCTCTCTCTCTCTCTTCCCTGTCCTACCCCGGACTTGGGCCACAATCAGACACAACAATTGTTGTGATGACAGTTTTATTTCAATTACGTTTACATATTATGTAAATACACGTTTTTATTTACACTTGCAATGATGAAGTGTAGCGCTCAGCAACTCAGCGATTATTTGAAAACATGCATGCCCAGCGCCTAGCCCTGTCAAAACGTTATCTGTTGCTTTTCAGTAACGGCTAGATAGTTGCCTGGCTTGATTGCTTGTTTAGTTCGTTTAATATTTAGTCATTTTCATGAACTAAAGTTTGATCTGAATAGTACAGCAAATTACTTAAGTTATATGGATTCAGATTCTAGAAAGTCAACCATTACTGCGGGTTCATTGTTTTCAAGCTGGTACCAATCAATAGCTAATGTGACCTATCCTGCCTAAAATGGCACACAAACATTCTATAATCAATGTTTGTTATTTAACATGTTGAACTGTGTAATTGGAAAAAGACCCAAACATAAGGCCAGCTGCGGGGTGTTTTTCTCAAAGGAATGCAAACCAATCAAAAGAGCCTCCAAAGTGAACTGAACTGACATTATTCAGAGAGGTGGGCTAAGATCTACAATTCCCTATTCCGGTTCCTCTTTTTAATGTGAACTTGAAGCTCACCAGGTTCATTTGTCAATATTCCCACACTGCTGATACACCATGCTGCTGCTCCTCATTATACAGTTAAAAAGACAAGAGAACGGAGAGCCCTCAAATAGGCCAGGCAGGGTGAAAATCAAGTTATTTTTCATCCCAGAGTTAACTTTTACTGTAGGAGGTTAGAAGTTAAGTTAATTTGTCAATAGATGGAAGCCAGGTCTGGATGCCAGTTATCTGATGTGGATAGAAGGTTGGTTTATAATGTGATGTGTGAAAACGTAATTGTCATCTTAACGAGGTAACATGGAACACTTTCTATATACAGTTAGGTCTGGAAATTATTGGACACTGACACAAGTTTTGTTATTTTACAGCTCTTTAATATGTACCCCCCCTTTTCAAGGGACCAAAAGTAATTGGACAATTCAAACTCAAAAGCTGTTTCATGGACAGGTGTGGGCTATTCCTTTGTTATTTCTTCATCAATTAAGCAGATAAAAGGTCTGGAGCATTTGGAAGCTGTTGCTGTGAACCCACATGTGGTCAAAGGAGCTCTCAATGCAAGTGAAACAGGCCATCCTTAAGCTGCAAAAAAAAATTCCATCAGAGTGATAGCAGGAACATTGGGAGTGGACAAATCAACAGTTTGGTACATTCTCAGAAATAAGAACGCACTGGTGAGCTCTGCAACAACAAAAAGGCCTGGACGTCCACAGAAGACGACAGTGGTGGATGATCGTATGATCCTTTCCATAGTAAAGAAAAACCCCTTCAGGAGGTAGGCATATCATTATCCAAGTCTACCATAAAGAGAAGGCTTCACAAGAGCAAATACAGAGGGTTCACCACAAGGTGCAAACCATTCATAAGCCTCAAGAATAGAAAGGCCAGATAAGACTTTGCCAAAAAATATCTAAAAAAGCCAGCCCAGTTCTGGAACAGCATTCTTTGGACAGAAGAAATTAAGATCAACTTGTAACAACCCAGAATGATGGGAAGAAAAATGTATGGAGAAGGCTTGGAACGGCTGATGATCTGAAGCATAACACATCACCTGTAAAACACAGTGGAGGCAGTGTGATGGCATGGTCATGCATGGCTTCCAATGGCCCTGGGTCACTAGTGTTTATTGATGATGTCACAGAAGCAGCCGGATTAATTCTGAAGTGTATAGGGATATATTGTCTGCTCAGATTCAGTCAAATTCAGTAAAGTTGATTGGACAGCGCTTCACTTCACAGATAGACAATGAGCAAAAACATACTGCGAAAGCAACCAGGAAAAAACAGGATTTTTTTAAGGCAGAGAAGTGGAATATTCTGCAATGGACGAGTCAATCGAGCATGAATTTCACTTGCTGAAAACAAAACTTAAGGCAGAAAGATCCACAAACAACAACTGAAGACAGCTGCAGTAAAGGCCTGGCAAAGCATCACAAAGGAGGAAACCAAGCGTTTGGTGATGTCCGTGCATTCCAGACTTCAAGCAGTCATTGCCTGCCAAGGATTCTCGACTATGTATTAAAAATGAATATTTCATTTACGATTGTGTTAATTTGTCCAATTTCATTTGAGCCCCTGAAATAAGGGGACTGTGTATGAAAATGGTTGCAATTCGTAAACTTTTCATACAAAGTTTTTGTTCAACCCCTTGAATTAAAGCTGAAAGTCTGGACTTCAATTGCATCTCGGTGGTTTCATTTCAAATCGATTGTGGTGGCGTACAGAGCCAAAATTATAAAAATTGTGTCAGTGTCCAAATATTTCCAGACCTAATTGTAGCTACTCCCTGTGATTACTGTGGTTTTTACGCAAATGTCTCACTCAAGACAATTTTAGACATGTGAGTGGTGATGTTGTTTAGACATGTGAGTGGTGAGGTCAAAGGTTGTTTCCAGTTGTTGAAAAATAGAAGGCTTATTTATCAAGAGAAGGCGAACTCTCAGTGACACAACCCTGTTCTCTTTAATTTTGAAGCATAATTTGATCATACACACAGGACAGGAATGAATTGGTCTTTTTGTTATTGTAGTACTTTTGTACAACTGCAGTTGGCCATGTTTGTTGCATAAGGAAAATAACCACTTGTTTGTATTAGGTTGGTTTTATTCAGCACATAAAAATACAGAATTAAAAATGTTAAGCCGTGATGCCTTTAATTACTGTTTTCTAATGTCTTGCGTTGTTGAGAGACAAATGACCTATCAGGTAAGCATGGAGACAGATCATCAGTGGTCTGAGGAAATGCATCACTCTTTTCATAAGCCACGCAGCCTGTCTGATTCATTGGTTTCAAGAGCGACCAGGTTCCACTTCTTAATTGGAATGGAAAAGGGCTTGCAAAAAAAAACAGATTCCGTTCTAACACTCGAAATCATTGCAATGCATACCAGCATAAAGACCTACAGTATGAACTACATAGCTACTTGCTTGGGCATTTGTTGACATTATTGTTAACATGCTAGTTAATCAGACGCTGGTTGGAATGTCAGTGTTGGGTTCATTTGCAAACCCACTGCTGTAATGCAGTGTGACTTAGGCTATGAGCTGGTTTGTTATACATTTCGACTGGGTCATGCGTAGTCCCATTATTACTATGATTGTAGTGTTTGCAGTATTATGTAAGTGATAGACATTTAACATTTGATGAAGTGATAATGAACAGGTAATGGGAGCACAGCTGCTCTGAGACCATAGGGGAGCTTAAAAGACATACTCTTACGTATTTCCCATTATAATGTCTTTGAGCACAATGGCAGCTTCGATGAGGGAATTGCAATTTTAATGTAGTCAACTTTTTTCGTTTGTTGTTTGATTAATGCATACAGCTCATCTAGTGATTTACCGCCAGCTGCAGTGATGGAGCCATGAACTAAATCCTGGATAATTTATAATGGCCACTAGATGGTGGTAATAAAGCCTAAAACCATTTATCACTTAGGCAAAGCAATCTAAAGAAGAAAATGATATATTCCCTGTTTTTCAGATGTTATCCACCTGTAATAAAATGAATAGTGCTAGCGAATCATTGACTCAGATGGAGATGTGCTATTCATTATATTAATACATATTTATCCTGTCAGATTATTTAATAATTTCAAAAACATTGATCATCAGATTCTGATTGTTCTGATCCCTCCTGATGATCCGGATAGAGTCATGTGAGGCTTACTTAAACCATAAAAAGTTACTATCCAGTAAATTACAATGGTGGATGCTATCATTAGCGATAGATGTCTATGCTAGAACACCCTTCTGGCCACTAGAAACATTTAGCCTACTCTATAGTTGAAAGATATTCCATAGTCTTATTTGTTTTGAAATAAATGAAGTAGTAACACGGTGGAGAGAAACAAATGTGTACAAGATCAATGGTCCAGCTTTAATCTAACTCCAGTGTTTACTCCTGTAGGCCAATTATGGGGAGAAAATGCAACATACCGTCACAAGCCAAATAAAGCATTCACAGGGGAAGCCATTTGTCTGAACCTACTCACCTCCATAATCACCCTGGGAACAAACTACACTGGTTAGTATGTGTTTTAGGAATAACTATACAAATATAAATATTTATATTTATATCTGCCATGCTTGTGATGGTTAAAGATTAAATAGTTTTGTCAATAATTGAAAATAAATAGTCTCTTTCGAAAACCAACATTATAAAAACAAAATAACTTACCTTCAGTGTTGTTGGATCAATCAATCAAGTGTATTTTATGAAGTCCTTTTTACATGTCACAAAGTGCTTGTCCAGATACCTAGCGTAAAACCCAAATAAGCATGCAATAAGATGAAATGTATGCACAGTGTCTAGGAAAAACTCCCTAGTAGGGTCAGAACCTAGGAACAAACCCAGAGAGGAGCTGGGGTGGCCAATCGTCTTCTGGCGGAAAAGGATTACCTTCACCTTTTTGAGCAACATCAATATTTTTTGATGTTCAGATGACCAGCGGGTCAGTAAATACAGGTAGGCTTTGTCAAGAGTCTTTAGGCGGAATCTAGATCAGCTGCACAACCAGGTAGACTTTGGACAGGGACAGACTGCTGTCACCAAGCCAGGTTTTCCTAAAACATGGTCCAAGGACTCAGGTCCTCTTAAGATTAAAAAGAACACCAGAGAAATTCCAGGGACCACTCCTTAGATCCAAAAGGATTGCTTGGTATACCTGTTGAATTCAGTCTCACTATAGAAGCGGTGTCTGGAGACACTGTGACCCCGTCCGAAGATAGCCCTGGACATTGCCAACCAGGCAGGAAAAATCTCCACCCACTTTGCCAGGCACCAGATCACCAAAGACAGACCAATAAACAATATAGCCTGCAGAGTTCACTCTCATCGCTTTGGCGTTCGAGATGGCACGGGTAGCAGGAGTAAGCCTGTGACACAGCCTCCGAATAGCACTGGAGAGAATATATCCTAGTGGAGCGATGGGAGCCTGCCAGGCAAAGACAGCAATGATGGTTTGTAAATCCAGTGCCTTGCCATTCACCTTCACACCCCTGGGCCAGATTACATTTAATCATAGACCCTCCTGAAAAGATGAGTCTTCACTAAACACTTAAAGGTTGAGACTGGGTCTGCATCTTTCACGTTAGTCGGCAGATCATTCCTCAATAACGGAGCTCTATGGGAGAAAGCCCTGCCTCCAGTTTGTTTAGAACTTCCAGGCGCAGTAAGCAGGCCTCATCTTGTGACCGTAGAACGACCATTTCAGAGAGATAAGTAGGAGCAAGTCCATGTAATTCTTTGTTGGTTAACAGTAAAACCAGAGTTGAGAGAACTAATTGAAATGTATTCAGTGTTTTATCAGGGTATTTGGAGTGAATAGCATTGCAATAGTCTAACAAAATTGTGGATTAGCTTTTCTGGATAATTTTTCAGAAAAACAGTCAGGAATGTATCAGCATGAACGAATATGTGTTTCCAATCTCTCCAAAATAAGGCAGTGATCCATGGTGTTGAAGGCAGCACAAAAGTAAAAAAGTACAGACATAGAGTGTTGGTCTGACGCCATTAAAATATCACCTACCACCTTCAAAAGTCTCTGTACTGCGATCAGGTGTAAAACTTTTGACTGCAAAATGACTGCAACATTTTGTAATTATTATCTGTCTTCAGCAAGGCAGTGAGGTGCTGGAAAACAGCTTTCTCAAAAAAAAATTTAAGGAACGAGATTTTTGATATTGGCTGATAGTTATTGGTACACGTAGCGGATAGGGAGCAATTTGTGATATTAAACATAGGCGCGTCAAGCATAGGAAGTAGCTCTTTAAATAGTTTAATTGGGATATGGTCCAGATGACAGCCGGTAAGTTTAGAGCTCATTTATATTTTACTAAAAATGTTTAGCAATGATGGATTAAAATGTTTGAGAAAGACTGTACATTGATTCGAGGTCCTGGCAGTTCTTTGCAATAGGACAGCTGGCAGAGCGCCATTTAAATTCAATTCAATTTTCTGGAGTCTTTCTTTAGGGCTCTGTTCTTTTTTTTGTATACCAAAGAGCTAGTTTCTTTCTTTATCTATTTGTTTTATTTGTTTAGTGATGCGACTGTATCTAAGGTATTATGCATGGTTACGTCTAAATCATTGGTTAGATTGTTAACAGGTGTATTTACTCTGACATCCTCGAGTAGGTGGAGAGAGTCTGAAAGAGCATTCAAATATATTATACCTGTGAATGTATATTACAGCTTTTAAATGTCAATTGTTGGGGTACAAGTGAATTAGTTGTTGTGGCCGTAAGCATAATAGGATGGTAAAGTGATATTCCAGGATTATAAAGAAAAACAGTTCAATCCACAGTGTCTATTCCATGGGACCAGTCCAAGGTATGATTGTGGCATTTGCATGTTCCAGAAATGTTGGGATAAAACCCACAGAGTCAATTATGGCTCCAAAAAAGCCCTTTTGTAGGGGGTCATTGGACTTCTCCATGTGAATATTGTCACCCAGAAAATTTATATAATCTGCCTTGACTGCATGGTCCAGTAAGAATTCTTGGAACCCAGTGAGGAAAGCTGTTTATGGTCCAGGGGACCTGTAAATACTAGCTATTAAAAGTGATTGAGTAGCCTGAGTAGCATTCATGACTAAAACCTCAAAAGACATAAAACCAGTCATTGGTTTGAGTATAAATTGATATTTGGTGTATATATTAGCAACACCGCCAGCTTTGTGGGATGCACGAGGGATGTGTTGAGTAGTGTAACCAGGTGGCCTCATTTAGCGCAGTAATGTTGGGCTTCATCAGAAAGGACACTAAAGTTTTTCAATTTCTTGTTTTCAGAATTATAGTAAGGCAGATGTAAGTGGTGTGGAGCAGCACCAGTTTTCAGTACAGTTGGTTATGAATCCATCCTAAATCAAATTAACCTAGACTTGGGCAAAGCAACTCAGAGCAATATTTTTTATTAATTCAATAGGAAAGGCACTCAGAGGACATGAACCAACCATTTACACCTTTATAGAGGTAAATACTCAATCACTTTCACTGGAACTGGAGGCAAACTATGCTGAGATCCGTCATCACAATTATCTAATTGGATTAAAACAAAATTGAACCGAATTTATGCTTTCCTCTAACTCACATTGTCTCTGTATAAGAAAGGTACGTGAGTCAAGTTAATGGTAACTCAATTACTTGGTTATCACCCTTATTTCGTGTACATCTTGTTTACTTAATTACATTTTTCATCTTTCTGATGGGAGAGGAGAAGACAAATTGTCTGGAAAATGATTTGGAATTGTTTGTGTTGTCACCAGTCCTTTGGCATACTTTAGTCTGTTTCCCTTGGGAGAAAATAGCGGCACACATTTCTGATGCCAGATCATACAGTGTGCTTTCTCTTTCTCTGTACACACATAATTCTATTGGCATAAAGTTCCCTTCAAATCAGCCAATCAGTGGGCTGGAATGAACATTTGGTCTCTGACGCTGCTCATTTTAGTTCAGAGTGTTTATTGTCTTTGGCCGAGGAAAACCAACGTTTGGCTGTCGAAGCTATGACAGCCGAGTCCCTGCCTATCACCTACAAACCTCTTGTATAGTGTAGTTCAGAATTGTCTGTTGCTGTAAATCATTGAATTTATGTAGATATGATCCGTGATATGTTCATGCTACCACTCTGTTAAAGTGTGGTGTGCATCAGTTTTGAGTGAGGACTTTTTTACACTAGAGAGTTAAAAGAAAATGGGCCTTGTTTTACATGATAATTTACCAGACTTTTACATTGCATGAACAAAGTAGCCTTTGATGCTTTAACTTGGAGATTATATATTTGTTCATAATTAATGATTTTTTTCATTTTGAAGAAAGAGCATTTTGGGAGCCAAACCTGCCCTTTTAGGTGAATGGATCCATGAGAGCCAGATCACAAAAAAGACTCTGAATGCCCATTTCCACATTCTGAGGCATGTTGTGTGCTGAGGTACATATCCGGCTCCCAGTAGAATGAATAGGTCTGTCTGCCTGCCAGGGCTAGAGATGTTGCAGCACACACAGTATATATTATTTATCTTCTCCATTTTCCAATGAATGTGCAAATAGCAATTTCTATTTTCTTCACAGGACCATGAGTGAACATGACTTTTGGGATGATATTGTAAATGTTTTTGTGTGTGTGACCAACAACACATCCACTTTGGACTTGGACTACAGATTGTGAGTTGCCGGATCACCTATGTCTTTATGTATATCACCTACTGTATACCTTTACAATTATAGCAATCCCTATTCAAACGCTATATTGAGATGCCCTAAAACAGTAGAGGCTCCGGGGTCAATTCAGTGTGTAGGTAGTGTAATTCCGCCCAGCTGCTGACATCCAGCTGTTGTCCATAAAGACTATTGTTTAGCAGCAGAAGGTCAGTGCCTGGCTGTGGGTCTCGCAGATACACACTGCCTTTTATTAAACATGTGTTCTGCCACCAGGAAAAGATTAATTACACTGAATATCAATCGGCCTATCAGGGCTCCATGTGGAACCAGCACCTGTACCAATTGCCATAGTGAGCGGGTCTCCTCTATAGCCCCTACAGCAGGATTAATGACAAATCAGTATTCAGTTATGACAAAGGGAAGCAGCTGTCGTTGAAGCCATTAGCGCTAGCTTGCCTTTTTTGGTTCACTTGCGATAAACATACGTTTGTCACAAATAGGCACTAGAACACTGATACTTGAGTACTTCAGATGAAATTCCAGAATTTTAACCCTTGATTTCCTGGAAAATGTTGGCTTTTTCTAGAAGATGTACTTGTCAAATCTGACCTTGAGATGATGTTGCCTGTGCTTGGGTTCTGGGCTGCTGATTAGAAACCCTGGAAAACATAAATAGAGAGGGGCTTCATTTATTTCAAGTGGTCAGGACAGTGGAAAGTGGGACATTTATTGTTTGTGACGATGTGGCCCAGGAAGGCAGGCAAACCTAGGACTGTTCAGATGGGCCACTGCGTTTTGTAATGATTTATTAGTCGATCTCTTTTCATTAGAGCCTGTCACTTTGAATGATGAAATAATTTCACCTCCAGCCCTCACCATTGTTGGGGTACCTCGTCGTGGCTCTGTGAATGTCAGCAATTGAAAATGAATTCTGCGCGAACTCACTTAAGGGTCGCTTGAAGTATATGTCAATGCGTGTGAAAGTGCTGGAAAACACATGGCCTTATAAACTCCAGCATTAAAGTTTAAAGACGTATTAGTCACACACAATGTGTATACACATGCGTGCACGCGTGTGTGTGTGTGTGTGTGTGTGTGTGTGTGTGTGTGGGTGTGTGAATTTGTGTGAGTTGTGCAAAAGGATTCTTACATGTGAATTGAGGCAGTTTAACAGTCTGAGGGCCTGGGGGTAGATTGTTTTGTCTTTCTGTCTTAGTTGCGATGCTCCTGTCTGTTAGATGGTAACAGCATGTGGCCGAGGTACGTGATGATCTGCGTGGCCTTTCGGAATCACTGGGTAGAGTCCTGAATGTCAGCAGATTTACACTGGGCCAATTTCACCACCAACTGAAGAGCCATACGATTGCGGGCAGAGCATTTGCTGTACCAGGGGGGTGAGACAGGAAGAGAGCATGCATCTGTAGGAATAAGTTTTTTCTGAGTTCTCTGGGACAGTCCCAATTATTGAATAGCATTCTCACTTAGGTGCTCCTCTCACTTTGTGCGGGTGGGATAGACCGTTGCCGTGGTGATGCCGCCCTCCCTGGCTGTGTTGGGGCAGTATGCAATTTGGTCCATGGTGGCAGGTATGATGGAAGAGAGCTGGCCCTGGACCATACTCTCAAAGCATTTCATGGTGACAGAATTAAGTGCTACTGGGCGTTGTTCATCTAGCTCGGTCACCTTGGTCCACATGTGGGGTACTGGAGCAACGGTGTGCTTCTGAAGCAGGTGGGAACAACCAGCCAGGAAGAGGATGAATGTGACCATAAACACTCTAGTTGATCTGTGCATGCTCTGAAGGATGTGACTACAGATGTCACCTGGGCCAACTGCCTTGCGAGGGTTTACATGCTTAAAGCTTAGTGGTTATAATGTTGGTGTTGTGCCCTTAAGCCTCTATACTGTAAGTTGCTGAGGGTAGTAGCGTTGACTAAATGACAAAAACAATTTGAAATGATAAAATGTAAAAATACAGAGTTGTACTCATGTTGTCTAACAAGAATGTAAGCCCACTGTCCAGATTACCAGCAGGGGCTGTTACAGGACTGTCTGGCATTTCCCCCAAAACATGGTGTTTAGCTTTTCTGGGAGTGAGGCGTAACCTTGTTATTACTTAAGCGTGTTGTCCTGTCTGTCGAGTGATTAAGAAATACTGGGTAGCTATCTTTTTACTGAGCATCTCTAGAACATCCAAGCTGTAGTCTGTAGGCTGTTCTGAACTAACACATTGGGTCCTCCCCATGGATGTCACATTTGTCAGATGTGTTATTGTCTGATGTTCAGGCATTTTTCTCGACTGTTACAGAGATCACAGCAAAAAAATGTAATTTTAATACTAAAGAAATATACCTAAATGCAAAATAAGGACTGCAGAATTGGCTAGTGGACAGATATTTTGTGTTTGTAGGCTACTATGTAGATTTTATAATAGTTTATTAGTCCATAAATTCGTAAGTTGAAACAGTGTGTCAATTCAATATGTCAGTCCGTCACAAATTGGGCAAAGAAATCCAACTCTGAGTATTTCGACACTCACCCTGGGGCATCTGAAATGGGAGGTGGATGAGAGTGGAAATGAAGGAACATTTCAGTCAGCAGGCTATGGAAGAGGGACAACCCTGTGACAATGCCTTTAGATGACACATTCTCTTACTGTACCTCCTGTCGGTAGGCAGACCCCCCTGTTCCAGTGATGGCGGTGATCAAATGAGTATGGGCAGTGTGTCGTGTAGTGGCTGGCTGGCTGCGTCACACTGCAATGTGCTCTGTATTCCTCCTGTTATCAAGTCTCCTCTGACCTTCATACTGTCATAACAACGGCCCAGGGCCCATTGCAGATAGAGAGGTGCTGAGAGAGGGAAGTGGGTGAGGACCTTAAGCTCCAGACTCCCCCCTCCGTGTCATGTCTGCCCTGGCTGTCAAGGACAAATGCCTTAGCTGCTCTCTCTGTGGGGTCCCTCTGTACTGTTGTTATACCTTGCTGAATACATATTTTATTCTTTCTTTATTTAAAAATGGTGTAGAAAAAGATTCTCATGTCAGTGAGAATGACCAGAATTGGCTATTTTATTTATAGTATAAAAGATTACCTTGTTCCTTATTTTGAGATAAACAGATGACCCTGTCATGTATTGAGGTAAGTTTTCTTTCAGAAGAGTTGCTGCTTTCTGTGACATTTGTTGACAACTTTAGTTTTAGGCTTTGGGCTTCAGGCATGCAACTCCAACATGTGGCAAAGGTGGAGGTTTATCTGCTTGAAAAGGGCTCTGGGGTAAAAACCTGTATATGCTTGCTCAGGAAACATAAGCTGCAGAAAAGCTACCTCAGTAGAAAGCAAATACACATGAGAGAACAAGGTAACCGTGCGTTTGATTCCATGTTGCGTTCCATTTGCGTTAATTACAAACTAACCTATTACCTACTGTAATTGAGTGAACTGGACAATTCAAGAACACCTCTTGTAAAATCCTTCTGATGTGTACTTGGAATTTTAGACATGTTACCTTTGCACATGTTAAATACACTAATAATGTTCCATTTATGTTTGTAACAATGGTGTTAAGCAACACTGCAAAACATAACCCGACAGAGATAATTAAGTACTTGGTCAAATCCAGCAACACGGTTAAACCATGTGTTTTCAATTACCATCGACTAGACCTCTGGAGTTTGTCATGATCAAAAATATGTGAGGAGCAAAGCCTAGGTAAAAAGTTCACGGAAAACCCGGCACAGTCTGGCAACCTAAGCTTATGATAGATTTTTCCTTTCAAGTCATTTAAACAAATGTTAATGCCTTAGAAAAGCCTTTCTGTTCAAGATGAGTGTCCCAAGTGATCCAGTCTCATTAATTTAATTTATTTAGTGATATGACTTAGTAGTGCACTATTGCTGCTTGATATTGGAGATTCAATAGGTTTTATGATTTACATGGTATATGGTAGATTTTTAAGCTTTTTGAACGAACAGCTTTTTGGGAGCCTGAATGGCCATGATCTTCTCTCACATGTAAGGTATGGAGGCATGTTATTGGCCCCATGTAGCTCCCTGTAGAATGAACACATCTATCCACCACTACCACTCAGTCCATCAATTAAGCTGGTCTGCCAATAATCTCACTTCATACACTCATACTAGCTTACTTCGTACTTCAAATATTATTTTTTGGACCAACTACAGGAATTAATACACTTCAGCAATGTTCCTTATTTAGCATTTTGTCCCTGTAGTCTCTGGCCTATAACAGATTAGAGCTGTCCCCATAATGTCCTTCTTTGATGACATCATGATTTGATTTTTTTGTGAACATATGTGCCAATTTCAAGCAACTCTGATAACCTGACAATTGCTATAATGTCTGTCCTTATATTTAAATTAAGGAAACATGATTAAAATGATTTTTTTTCAGCAATCCAGAGTAGTAGGCTACCAAACACGTCCTAATCATCACCATCCCGTTGCACTAGAGATACATTTTTAGGCAATAAAAGAGAATATCAGCTTGCCATTTCCTTTGGATAGTATTAGTATAATCAGAAGACATTATTTTTCTCCCGCCAAGTAAAAAACGACCGATATGGCAGGTTTAAATTCAAAATGACCATTTGGTGATTTGTGTTTATACACATAATTGTATTACCTGACCTCCCCAGGAAAATAAATTCTGTGCGAATAGGATCAAATGAGAAATGTGATCTAATCTGAGGTTGAGCAATTTTGAAAAATACAATACACATACAGCATGTAAAAATGTGGTGTTCCTTACTGTTCAGTAAATGTGTTTTTACTGAAGCATGCTGTTGTTGTAGCTGAAGTGCATGCAATATGCATTAAATGCATGCTGTTTGTTTTTGGCCAACTGGGATTTTGTTATCTTGTTTACCAGTATGGACACTACTCCAGGTCAGTAGTCAAGACGTGACAAACCCAGAACCGGAATGACTAGTGCAATTTCACTTTGTAAAAACCTCAGAACAATTTTTCTTATAACAGACCTACAATCCCTGCCTTTTCCCCAGGCCAATCCCCATCTTTAAGAACATTGCCTAGGTTCTCAGTGGAGTTACTTGGCTGTGAGTGTTTATTTCACGGTGATAACATGGGCTCCCTGATGGCTGCATTCGAAACAGCTCCCGGGCTCCCAAGCTCTCTGCCAATGCGCGACGACTATGCATTCATGCTTCATGCATATTCATGTGCAGCAGGCGAGCGGACAGTGTTAGGACCGGTGGCTCACAGGTGGTCAGTGTGTAGAGAAGCCAGCATTAAGATGTCCAACCCCGCGACTGCTCTAATTGATCCCCCTGTGAACACAGCATAGCTCTCTGGGACAATAATGGCCAGACATGGAAAGCAGGGTTTTAACTGGGCTCCGATACCCCACTGTCCACATTGTGGTCAATCTTCATTTCTACCGAAGAGGGAAGCATGAATGAACACTCACCCCCTAAATGCCTTTTGCTAAATTACTTTTTTTCCCAGCAAAGATGTGTTTTCAAGTAGCCGTTTATCTCACACAATAATGGAACACCTCCCTGCTCCTGGCAGCCAAGTCCTTAAAGTTAACATTATAGTCGAGGCGTTATTAATGTAGCAGTCACCTTGCCTGAACTGTGGTTTTTAAGCATGTTTCCTGATGCACAGCAGTCATTGAATAATAAATCATTGAAATCCAGCTCTATTCTAATCCTCCCTTGAAAGCAATTGTTCCCCTGGTTCTCCAGCTACATTTAAATCCCTGCTGTAGTAGGAACAGGGGATTGATGTACCTGAGTTGAGTGGCTCTACAGCGGAACATAATAGCACTGAATTTAAATAGTGTTCCATTGTGTAGCTGTTTGCTAGCTGTAGCATTACGTTGTCTGGGTCAGGTTTGGGGTCATCCTTGAGGACGTTGTTGAGCAGCATCTAGGGTATATAGATGCTGTATCTAATGTTCAGGGGGAATTGCTGTTATGTTCTTAATAAAAGGGCTTTAAAAATGACTCATGTTTATTAGCCAGACTTTTGAAGGACAAATTTAGCTATTTGTTGAAAATCAGATGTAAATGGCATGGAGTGGGCAGAATATCAGATCTTCTCTACAGTCTTTGGTGGTCTCTTCTTTTCCGACCTCATGTTGTTACAGCACACGTCATCAACACTATGCTGTCAGTAGGTCCTACAGCAGATTTTCAGGTATCGCATCATTCAGCTTTCTGCACATTCACCTCTAAAACAACAAGTTGAGATGGAGGACAGTACAAACTTTTGGTCCACCTCCATTCTAGTGGACAGTTAAGTAAATGCCTGTGCGCCCTATTGTTCAGCATCATGTAAGTGACTTGATGCAATTCTATTGGGTTACAGTTCTACGAACCTCTTGGACCAAGCCATGCTATGCTAGGCCTGGCAAACCTACTTTAAATACATGTTTAGAGGTGGAACACCAGTGTAAATCACTGACACCTCCCTAACAAACCGACCCAGTTCAATGCCGTGCTTGGGCAGAGCTCCAAACGATGCTAACTAGTTTATTTTATTATGCCATTTTAACACTACGGTAGTTTTATTTAGATGAACGAGACTCGATGCCAGATTTGCATCTGAGATACATTTTTTTAAAGTGTAAATGAGTGAAAATGGCAATTGTCGCACATCACCTGAGGTAACATGGAACACTTTTTCAACCAATACTCCCCAAAGATACTCTAAAGATGTATGTGTATTAGAGTGGAATAAGCAGTGATGTAGGAAGTCTGGTTCTGTAAGGCCTTCCAGTTCCAAAAACAGAATCAGAAAAGTAAATTGTTCTTGGGAAGCAACTAAAAACATCTCACACTGGAACCAAAACCATTCTACTATCACTAGCAACAGCACTTGTTTGACAAAAAGGCACCATGTTAGTCACCAAGTAAACAGCATTGTCAGTGAGTTTATATGCCTTTCCAGGTCAGTGGTCTGCCCAAAAAGCTGTGCGCTTAAGTTTAGCTTGTTTTGTACTTTTGAAGGTAGAAGAAGAGAAAATGATAGACAGAATTCACGAACTTACCACCCATTCAGTGGATGTGAGGCCCGGAGGTTTCTTGAAACCTAACATCAAATAGAAATCTTGGGATTCATCAAACCCTTTTTGAAATACAAACGTTTCCAGAACAAGACTTATCTCCCCACTTCCATTGCATTTAGTTTCTTTTCAGTACTGTGCAGCTTAATGTTGCCATGTGTTATTTGAGGTGGCCTGCTCACACAAATCAAAGATGTCAAAGGTTTGATTTGATGTATCAAAATCAGAACCACTGTACCACATTGACCCTGGTCTGGGTCAGGACTGTCTGCCGGCAGAACGGCTGGTGTGGATACTGAACACTATATTGGGTGACGACAGTAATTCTTATATTCATTAGATGAGGTTGCAATATATCCTTTGGAATATAATACAATATTTGTGAGGAGGGAAAGTATATCTAAATTGCAGTGATGAGCAGGATGCCCTGCAGATTGATTACACAGCCCTTTCCATCCCGTCTTATGATGTCTGCTGCCTGGGCTGGAGGATATTGCTCCAAAGACATGACAAAACATCCCTAGAGCTGATCGCGGCTGCTAACATGATTGACTTAAAGCTAATGCTGTTGTAAAACGCAGTTTCCTTATGTAGCTCTTCTTTTTTGGGGGAGTGATTGTTACATTTGTCATGATTGGGAGTGGATACTGAACACTATATTGGGTGACTCATTAAGTATGTGAGTGGCCTACACATACTTAATGAGTCCTTTCAAATGTCTTGCAGATGTATTATTTTAAATATATATTAAAGTATATATTTTATAATATGAGTAATAAAGGATTATATTAGCTATGGAATATATGTATTCAGGTAGTCAACGTTTTTATTACGTCCAATATTTCCCAGCACACACAAGGGTACAATGCATTTGCCGTTTGAATTAGTTGTGTATCAGATTCTGTTGCGCCCAGTACAACTGAATGGTAAATAATGTATTAAGTGTTTTGGAACTTGACCAAAATAATGTTCATGCTACCTTGATTATGGATAATCAAGGATAATCAAGTATTGATAATGTTGAGTGAGAAAGTAACAGAGGCACAAAGATCTTATTACAAAGACATGCTAAACTTTCACCATTACAAAGAACAGGGGAATACGTACAAATAAAGGAATAAAATGATTTTCAAACAGTCAAACAGATCTGTATGAAAATACCCTCAAATAATGGGGGGCATTATGTTCTGTTGTTTCATCAAATACACAATAGCTTAATTTAGAATAGCTAAATTAAAATGTTTTAGCGTCACACTCCAAAGAAACATGGTCATATTAAGTATTGAGTATCTTTAAGCGCAGCAACAGCATTCCTAATTCATCCTGTTATTGGTAAAAATGTTTTGTGCATTTTCACAGCTTGCACCTTTAATGGTTCATTACTCTGCCTTTTGTTTTGCATGAAATTTCTCTTGATTTGTCTCTACTTGTACACTGAACAAAATTATAAACGCAACACTTTTGTTTTTGCCCCCATTCATCATGAGCTGAACTCAAAGATCTAAGACATTCTCTATGTACACAAAAGGCCTATTTCTCTCAAATATTGTTCACAAATCTGTCTAAATCTGTATTAGTGAGCACTTCTCCATTGCCAAGATAATCCATCCACCTCACAGGTGTGGCACATCATGATGCTGATCAGACAGCATGAGTATTGCACAGGTGTGCCTTAGGCTGGTCACAATAAAAGGCCACTCGAAAATGTGCAGTTCTATCACACAGCACAATGCCACAGATGTCACAAGTTTTGAGGGAGCGTGCAAATGGCATGCTGACTGCAGTAATGTCCACCAGAGCTGTTCCCCGTGAATTGAATGTTCATTTCTCTACCATAAGCCGTCTCCAAAGGCGTTTCAGAGAATTTGGCAGTACATCCAACCGGCCTCACAACCGCAGACCACATGTAACCACACCAGCCCAGGACCTCCACATCCAGCATCTTCACCTCCAAGATCGTCTGAGACCAGCCGCCCGGACAGCTGCTGCAACAATCGGTTTGCATAACCAAAGAATTTCTGCACGAACTGTCAGGAACCTTCTCAGGGAAGCTCATCTGCATGCTCGTCGTCCTCATCGGGGTCTCGACCTGACTGCAGTTCGTCGTCGTAACCAACTTGAGTGGGCAAATGCTCACATTCGATGGCGTCTGGCACTTTGGAGAGGTGTTCTCTTCACGCATGAATCCCGGTTTTCACTGTACAGGGCAGATGGCAGACAGCGTGTATGGCGTTGTGTGGGTGAGCGGTTTGCTGATGTCAACGTTGTGGATCGAGTGGCCCATGGTGGCGGTGGGGTTATGGTACGGGCAGGCGTGTGTTATGGACAAAGAACACAGGTGCATTTTATTGATGGCATTTTGAATGCACAGAGATACCGTGACGAG
Organism: Esox masquinongy; assembly: GCA_016801175.1. NCBI lineage: Eukaryota > Metazoa > Chordata > Actinopteri > Esociformes > Esocidae > Esox > Esox masquinongy. The sequence goes on along the minus strand of JACXGI010003040.1, from coordinate 20,007 downwards.
ATCCTGAGGCAAATTGTTGTGTCATTCATCCACGACCATCACCTCATGTTGCAGCATGATAATGCACGGCCCCATGTTGCAAGGATCTATACACAATTCCTGAAAGCTGAAAACATCCCAGTTCTTGCTTGGCCAGCATACTCACCGGACATGTCACCCATTGAGCATGTTTGGGGTGCTCTGGATCGGCGTATACGACAGCGTGTTCCAGGTCCTGCCAATATCCAGCAACTTCGCACAGCCATTGAAGAGGAGTGGATCAACATTCCACAGGCAACAAACGTGTTGCACTGCGTGAGGCAAATGGTGGTCACACCAGATACTGACTGGTTTTCGGACCCCCCCAGACCCCCCCCAATACAGTGAAACTGCACATTTTCGAGTGGCCTTTTATTGTGGCCAGCCTAAGGCACACCTGTGCAATACTCATGCTGTCTGATCAGCATCTTGATATGCCACACCTGTGAGGCTGATGGATTATCTCGGCAAAGGAGAAGTGCTCACTAACAGATTTAGACAGATTTGTGAACAATATGTGAGAGAAATAGGCCTTTTGTGTACATAGAGAAAGTCTTAGATCTTTGAGTTCAGCTCATGATAAATGGGGGCAAAAACAAGTGTTGCGTTTATAATTTTGTTCAGTGTAATAAGGTATCAATGCATATTTCGTGGGATATGAAAATTGCTACTTCTTAAAAGTGGTAGTTTTCATCTTCTTAAAATTTGGAATATTATAGACCTATAATAGGTATACCAAACTAAGCTGTGGGTTCTGCTCCGAAGGTTTCTGAGTGTTAATGACCCCATGTGAAATATTCCCTTACAGCCATGTCCCAAACTGGTATTTGCGTAATGTCAACAGGCCCTGGGGGTACTTCATCCCTCTTGCTGTTGACCGTGGCCTACTCCGTGCTGGTCACCAAGATTTGGGTACTGTACAGCAAGGCTCACATAGATCTTTACGCATCGTGAGGAAAACATGCATTGTTTCTCAAGGGGAGGTTAGTGCTCCTCGTTAGCCAAGTGAATACAGCCTTTATGACTGAAGTCTAGCCTTGAAGCTAATTGTCAGTGCCGCTCACCCGCTGCTCACCCCACTGCAAACGAGGACCAATGGCGTTACACGCAGGGTTCCAGAAGCAGGTGATTTGCCCATACATCCCATGAGGACAGGAATGACAAGAGTGGAGAATATCTTGCAACGATCGGGTCGCTGAAGAGCTCAACTTTGAAGTAAAACTGATGCAGTTGCGGTTTGTCCTGTGGAAACCGATGCTACAACCGGCCTGGCTGTGTGGTTGGGACTTGTCACTGGTTTGGTCACATCCACTGTAAAAAAACAGAGTTTGGGGATCTTAGGATCGTCTTCTACTAAACCGCCCTGCTCAGGGCCCTAGCTGGGATAAGTCTGCTGGTGTGCTACACACATTATCCATATGATATGCATTATTATTTCTGTTGTTTAACGACAGGCATTACCCCCTAAAGTGAAGTATATTTCCTACGGGGACTCTAGCTTCAAGCTATTTTCCTTTTCGTTTCCTCTTTAGGGAACCAGGGTTGTAAACATAACCTAAAGATATGTTGTTTATGCGGATGGTACTGTAGCTAGTCCTTACTTAGAATAATGCACTGATGTTGTCTTCCTGAGACTTGAAGCAAGATTGCCCCCAACCATCCATGATGTGAGGTCTTTCTTGGTTCTGATGTTCAACAAATAGATGGGGTGAAAGGATGTTTTGGGACCAGCCGTCAGAATCAGAATGCATCCATAAGTAATGTACAATATGAGTCGATTGACCATAGAGAGCAGTCATTAGCCAGGCCTGAAAATCCCTATAGTAGCTTATTTGCTAGCCTGTCCTAGGAAGACCAACCGCCTTGCTATTTTTTCCTTTCTGAAATGGGGGGGATTAGTCGAAAGATGTTAATCCTTTTGAACTTTTTATAGACTAAATAAAAAGAACAATGCTAAGCTGTATGCTTTCCCAGAGTCTGTTCAATTTGATCATGTAGAATTATCTCCTAAGTCAGCCTGAAAGGACAGTATCAAAGTAGGACCCCAAAATCACATCAAGTGAAAAATATGATGAAAAAAGGACAAAAATAAACCGATGAAAAGCCAAAGGCAGTGCATTTCCACACCGGCATCTGTTTTGCTGACAAATCACTTGCCTCTTCAGGCAACAGTAGAACAGCCATGCCACGTCGTCAAAGTCAGAGGAGAGGAGGAGAAACCCATGAGTGTATGCTTTAGACTTTTTAATAAACAGTGTTTTGATTTCAATTTTGCTACAGTGGAGCGTGAAGCAGCCTATTATCTGCATCATTACTGTGGGGAAGAAGGAGGAAGGAAGGGGTGGGGCTCACACGGTCTGCCTGAGCCCTGTGCCTGCTGAAGAGCATCGCTTGGAGAATGCCAGGGCGCCAGGCCTGTAAAGGGCCTGCTTCTCCAGATAGGATTGGCTGTGTAAATTGGCATTGTTCACATTACAGTGGTAATTAGGGGAAGCACTCTGTGTGAAATAAAAGGCTTGCTTTTTTTTAGAGGATAAGGAGACATCTGAGTGACTCCACAATTGAGAGTGACAGTTGACTGTGCCATAAGTCCCTGGCTTATTGTGAGCTATTTTGTTTATTCCCGCCTAGTGAATCGTTTTCCTGGCGCTGGGCCATATGGAATAGGGAATGGTCTTTTATGAGCCACAACAGTATGTTAAGCCACTGCAGAATGCCTTACACTTTTGTTTGCTGTTTGAGTAGCTGAAATTGTCGCCGCTGTGCATTGTCTTTCACTGACTCTCAGAAATGCTGACAGGATTATAATCTTGCTTCTGGTTATCGAGGAGAGGCTTTTGCATGACTAGAGATTACAACAAGAAACTCTTATAGAAAACACTTTGTAATATTTGCTGCTGCTTAATGAACTGCTAAAATAGCGCTAAAATGGATGTCAAATTTCTCAGGGTAACAGCTATACTCTAATTCACAAAACACTTTTAACTTCAGAGCTGGAATTTATTACAATGACAAATCATTTCTGGGGGAAGAAAAAATACCAGACCCAAACTTCCAAGGGTTATTTTTGGCAGGAGAGATAACTCCCTGTGAGAGTTGATTTAAAATATCTCCTCATGATGTTTGCAAATGCGCTTTCCTCTGGGTATGTGCCAAAAGAATATTAGCCAGAGGGGAATGTCAGTGCCTTCAATGCCTTCAGAGAAGGCATAACAGCTGATATATATATATATATATATATATATATTAGAATTTTGTATTATTTAGTATTTGTTATTGATTTAAACTTTTCAATTATTTTAATGGCTTTCTGATTCAATTTATTCAGTTTTGGTTGGAAAGAGAAGGGATAATACCAAAAAGAAGACAATACCCAATCGAAATTCTTCTTTGGTGGTCTCTAGGCAGCTTAGCTGGTTAGTATTGGACAGAAGGCATCTGCTATATCTGCTAAATCAGAGCTGCATTTTGGATTGATCAACCAATCACAATTTGACTTGCAATGGGTGGGTCTGTTTTGTAGTGGGCAAATTAATCAGTTAAGCCTTCTAGATGGCTCATCAACATTTCACTAACTGAGAGCAAATAGCTAGCAGTTCCCTAACTTCTACTGCAACAATGGAATTGTCTGTTTACTACTTATCGCATGTTTACTTCTCGACACCTGTAGTTGCACATTTTTCTGTATGCTCAGATGAAAGATAAACATAAGCAAATGTATGTGGTTTAGGAAAAAACATGTTTCTCATCCATAAAGGCATGTGTTTAGTATCTATGGACTCTACTTACCATGCAAGGGGTTGGCTGTGTCCATCACTATCAACAAAACATGTTAAAAATTTGTTTTTCCCAAGGTAGTCACACATTTAATTAAAATAATTCAATTTTTTCCAGACCATGGTGCCAGCACTGAGCCATACTGCAGGAACTTTGAGTCATTAGCGTGGCACTACCTGGGGATAAACAACTTTTTAGCAAGTTTGCTGACAGCGATGTTAGTTGTGAATGATCATCTGGTGTGTGCCGCAGTTTTTTTTTTGCTCGCTTGCTGTATCAAAGAAAATATAGCTTGTTGCCCTACGAGATCGACGGGGGTGCATTCAAACTATTTGTGTTGAACTTGAAAAAAGATCACTGCACTGACAAGTAATAAATGTACACTTTAATTTTGAAATGTTTTGTATTGTCATTTTTGGGCTTTAATTATTTAGATTCAGTGAATAGGATGGAATCCTTTTTTATTCTGCTGTTTATTCAGACATTATTACTATCAGCCTGGTAGATCTGTTTTATAACATTTGCGTAGCCTTGATGGAATGTATATGGTTACTCTTGCTGTCACATTATTTGCTCCATGGCTATAAGTTGTATTTATGCTAGTACAGGTGTACCATGGGTTGACTGGTGTGCTGTGTGGGTGTTGCTGCTGTCACATTATTCTGAGGTGATAAGCTACTGTTCTCTGTCTGACCAAAGCACAGGCCAGAGTATGTAAGCGAAGTCAAGCTGTCTATACTTCCACTCATCACTCACTGAGTGAGCACAACATTATTTTCCCACTCAGCTAAACATCACCGTATTCGCTACATATAAAAAAATTAATTACAAAAACATTAACAAATCGTGCATCCACTCCTGCAATTATTTTGGGTTAACATTGCTTCTGAGGTAGATTATCTGAGAATAACGGCTATTATTTAGTTTACCATTTGATTTGAGGTTGGCAATCTGACAAGAAGTCCTCATCATTTCAACAGCGAGTTGTAGGCTATAAAGAAATAAAGAAGGGTGATGAAGCAAACTGTTGAAACAGCTCGCACTATAACCGAACGACACTAGCTCCTCTCCAGCTCCACTGCCCACGTACTATGTCCCAGGCCTGTTTGATTAATATAGAATGTCATCAAAAATCATTGATTCTCTTGCATTACACCTTGATCATATGTCAGGGGCATAAAGTTAATAAGTTATGCTGTGATTCCAGGTCCAATAGCTACAGTTTACCGTCGATAATAGCACGGCATTTCAAATAACGTGTCCGCGTGCCAAGCAAGTTACAGACACTGCCTCTCTGTGCACGTAGCACACACATGTATCACTCTTCCATAGGCCCATAGACAAGCCTGTTGCTGGCCTCAAATATGGGATGCACTCTACTTTCTTGAACTAGTGTCTCTGTGAATTCCGGCCTCGATAGTTTACTGCTAGTCCGTCCTCGCACACGGCGGGTACTGGACGTGTCATGCGGAGTGTGATCTGGTGAGCACCTGTGTGTTAATCTGGGTTGTTCTGCTCTACTGGCCATGTCATCAGCCCGTATCAGGCCAGCGCAGCAGCCTGGGTCATGTGCTGATGGATCATCCTCGCTCCGCGCCTTCTAATAGAGAAACAGTCAGCTACACACAAGCCACACAAAACTGTCTACAGGAACACTTTCTCAAACAAACACAGATTTTGACTGACTCAGCGCATATCTCAGAGTTGTGTTTTTGCGAGCGCTTACATTGGGCAGATGCAGCCATAGGGCTCAGCAGTAATTGAGATAGCCATTGTGAGACCGTGGCTCGCACTGAGTAGGTTATCTCTACCAATAAAATAGTTACAAAATAATGATGAATTTCTAATCCGACCTGGTTGGAAGCGCAGAACACTCTGCTTATGAGGAGCCTTTATTCTTGTATTTTTTTCCTCTCCCTCTTCCCTCTCTCTCTTCCTTCTTTTAGAGCACCGTGTAAAAAAATAGCCCAGTCTTCCCACAGCACAATATAACAAAATTGACCATAGGTTCAACCTAAATTAATTCTGAGAAAAGCGAGCCTTCAATTTGACTGGAATTTTTTCAGTCGAACTAGAGTCGTTTTGTATTTACGAGACGGGGAGTTTAATAAATTATTCAGTTTTCTGTTCTGTGATGACAAGAAGTATGACCAATTAATAATTTAACGGTGTGCTCCTTTAAAGATGTGAGGGTGTGTGTCACTGCTTAATAGCAACGTGGCCATTAAGTGTGTGAACCCAGCATGTACAGTTAGTTCCCTCCAGAATTATAACATCCAATCTTTTAAAAATGTCATTGTTGTTTATCAGCCTGATCCTATTCTCATGTATGAGAGAAATCTAACATTAATAGAGGTAAAATTGTTCAAGGGTTAAGAAATATATGTTCTTCTCAGGAAGACATAAGAGATGAAATTATACAAATGCATGGATACAAAATAAAAGGGTACAAAATAACATTCAGATTTTTGGATATCCCAGTGAGCACAACTAATAATCAGGACATTAAAGCTGCATCACACTACTCAGGCACTGCCAATAAAAGTTCGTCCCTCAAACCTCAGCACTCAAAAAAGAAGGAGACTTGATGGAGAAGCCACAGAGAGGCCAACAATCACTTTGAAGGAGCTACAGAGTTCACTGGCTGGGTTATATAGTATCTAGCCCAGGGTTAACAAACTCTACTGTGAACACAGGCTAAGCTAGCCCAGGGCCAGTCTTAGCCTGGGGTTAAGAACAATGCAGTCTGAATAGGCCTATAAAGTACCATCTGAAAGCATGTGAGTGTGCCAGCTGCGATGTGTCAAAGGGTTTCGTGGTCAGATGAGACCAAGATAGATCAAAACCCAAAGTGCTATTTCTAGCGCAGACCTAATACTGCCCTTGCCTCAAGATTCTCCATCCCTACCGTGAAGTATGTTTTTGATCAACAGGGACTAGGCATCTTTTTAAATTGACGTAAGAATGGATGGTGCCAAATACAAGGAAATACTGCAAGAAAACATTTTTAAGAATCAGTTCCTTAAAAACAGAAGCTAGGCAAGAAATCCTTTCAGCAGGACAAAGATCCCATGCACAAGGCCAAAGAAACCTTTGGAGTGGCTCAAGAACAAAAGATGAATGACCTACAGTGGCCCATTAAAACTCCAAATTCAGTCAAATCTTAATCCCTTTGAAAATCTGTGGCATTATTTGAGAATTGCGGTCTGTAAGTGTCATCCAACCAACCTGAACAACTTGGAACAAATCTGCCTGGATGAAATATTTATGCAAACAACTTTCTGTTGTATATTTTTCTCACTAATATTTCCTAACATAAAACCAAAGTCACAGGAAACTGTTTTAAAAATATTATTTATGGTTCTGGAGTTATGGACAAATGCGGAAGTTAGTTGAAACTTGGGGTCAACCAAGTCTCCAAAGGTATTAAAATTACTCAGTTAAGTGCAAACCTCATTTTTTAATATTCAGCACATTCCTGCTACATCGAAATGTTTATTTGAGATCAGTTTGTGTGGATATCCTCCTGTCAGGATACCACAGCTTCACACCGGAGGGTGCTGCCATTCAATAAGAACACCCAGAGAATATCAAGTTCACAACCCAACACAAGTCGGTTTTTCTCATTTGCTTGTGATTTATTTTATGTAATACAGTGCATTTTTCACCTGAACAGATGAGTCTTCAGGTGGGAGATCCCAAACATGTTGGCAAGCAGAGGTCTGATTCAAGCCATATCCACTCTAGGGGTCTCGTTCTATTTGAGCGAGTAGTTGAATATTAAGAGGCCGCCCAGTGGGATGGCATTGAAATCAAAGGCCTGTAGCCTGAGGCGTTTTTCGAACACCTCCGGGGCTCTACTAACTACTCTTCACAGTCTCTAGCCTTGCTAACATCTTTAGGGTATACCAGGCAAGCTAGCTACTGACCTACTCCTCCTGTATATGTTCTGTACTTGTATGCACCCTGTACTCATTGAATGTTTAACACTAATTAATGTTTAAGGTCTTAACCTTCACAGTGGATTGAAAGCAAGAAGGTCTGAGAGTCGTGGTTTACCTTGAAGGAGAGTTTGCCCTGGAGGGTCTGAGGCCATCTTATTTAAGCACACGGTGTACAGGTGCATTGTTGCACTGAGAATGTGTTAAAAGGAAATAATATATAGTCTTGGCAGTGCTTAACTTATTGTAGCCCTCAGACACGTTAGCTGTGGCTCGTTCGACTGGGCCAGGCGTCACAACGCACCAAGTGGCTCATTGCACTTTTAAACACAGCTGAGCAATGACACCTCATTCTTGGTTGATGTGTGGCTCCTCAGAGCAGCGGTCTGCTGAATGTCTGATTAATTCTGTGGCTTCAACTTCCTGATCACTCACCTTGTCGCGTGGGCCTGCTACCCTGACAGCATCCTAATGAGCATGCTGCTGTATTGAAAAGGCTCCTAAACATCTATGACTATCTGATCTTGCCCTGGTGTGCCTCCACCAGATTTATCCTGCTGACATTTGCATAAATTGAAAGCTACTCATGAGATATTGCCAACAATGCAGATTTGGCAGATTGGGCAGCGGGGCGACAGCTCAATTTGATTTGTTAAAATGATTAATTTAATCATCCTGCTAAAAGTTCCTTAATGAAATCCCTGCTTTAAGTTTTGATTACTGCAGTGTGATCTAGAGTACAGGTACACCTGCGTGACTGAAATGCTGCTGGTGAATGAAGGAATCTGTTTGTAAGAACTGGGAAAGGCTTGTCTGGTTATTAGGGCTGTAATGGGTCATGTATTTGTACCTGTACCATACCGGGCTACTTATAGTTTGCACCTGAAGCTGAACGAATACATTTTAAAAAATGTATTTAAAAATAAATAGCTAGCTACGTTATATTGAATGCCTTTTGAATGAATATGATTGAGCTGATCTGTTTGAACGAGAGCCTTTGCGCATGTCATAATCACAGTTGTAATATTTGTTGACGGAGGAGCAGCTAGTTCTACAAGTGCTTTTCATCACACGTATTCTATAAGCCCATGGGAGCAAAACCATAGATAAAACCTAAAATAAAAAAAAATCATAAAAAATATTTAGGAGAAAACATCTACAGTTCAATCTGGAAATATTTGGACACTGACACAATTTTCATAATTTTGGCTCTGTACACCACCACAATGGATTTGAAATGAAATAACCGAGAGGCAGTTGAAGTTCAGACTTTCAGCTTAAATTCAAGAGGTTGAGCAAAAATATTGTATGAAACGTTTAGTAATTGCAACCGTTTTCATACACAGTCCCCTTAATTCAGGGGCTCAAATGTAATTGGACAAATAATTAACACTATCATAAATGAAATGTTAATTTTTAATACCTAGTCCAGAATCCTTTGCAGGCAATGACTGCTTGAAGTCTGGAATGCACGGACATCACAAAAGCAAGCAAGTGAAATGCATGCTTGATCGGGTTGAGATGAGGTGATTGACTCGGCCATTGCAGAATATTCCACTTCTTTATCTTACAAAATTCCTGGGTTGCTTTCGCAGTATGTTTTGGGTCATTGTCCATCTGTAAAGGGAAGTGCCATCCAATCAACTTTGCTGAATTTGGCTGAATCTGAGCAGACAATATATCTCTATACACTTCAGAATTCATCCGGCTGCTTCTGTCTTCTGTCGCATCATCATTTAACACTAGTGACTCAGTGCCATTGGTAGCCATGCATGCCCATGCCATCACACTGCCTCCACCGTGTTTTATAGATGATGCAGTATGCTTCGGATCATGAGCCGTTCCAAGCCTTCTCCATTCTTTTTTCTTCCCATCATTCTGGTACAGGTTGATCTTAGTTTCATCTGCCCAAAGAATGCTGTTCCAGAACTGGGCTGGCTTTTTTAAATGTTTTTTGGCAAAGTCTAATCTGGCCTTTCTATTCTTGCGGATTATTAATGATTTGCACCTTGTGGTGAAAGTCTTCTCTTTATGGTAGACTTGGATAATTATATGCCTACCTCCTGGAGAGTTTTCTTCACTTGGCTGGATGTTGTGAAGGGGTTTTTCTTTACCATGGAAAGGATCCTACGATCATCCACCATTGTTGTCTTCCGTGGACATCCAGGCCTTTTTGTGTTGCACAGCTCACCAGTGCATTCTTTTTTTCTCAGAATGTACTAAACTGTTGATTTGGGCACTCCTGTTCCTGCTAGCTTAGAATTTTTTTTTTTTTCAGCATAAGGATGGCCTGTTTCACTTGCATTGAGAGCTCCTTTGACCGCATGTTATGGGTTCACAGCAACAGCTTCCAAATGCGAATGACACATCTGGAATCACCTCCAGAGCTTTTTCCTGCTTAATTGATGAAGAAATAATGAAGGAATAGCCCACACCTGTCCATGAAACAGATTTTGAGTCAGTTCTCCAATTTCATTCGGTCCCTTGAAAAAGAGGGAGCTACATATTAAAGAGCTGTAATTCCTAAACCCTTCCTCCAGTTTGGATGTGAATACCCTCAAGTTAAGCTGAGAGACAGCTCTTTAAGCACATATTCATTATTTAACTGTAACTTGAATATATTTTGGTAAACAGCCAAAATAACAAAACTTGTGTCAGTGTCCAATTATTTCAGGACCCAACTGTACATGATCGTTATAGGTTGTAACAATAATGCATTGTTCTAAACTACTAAAATATTGAGCTCTATCTTTTGACTCTATGTTGTCCATCACGTTCTCTGTTGACGTCACATGAGGACGTTTTTAAGTATTGCTCTGCCCCTGCAAATTGTCTGATTTACCAACCTGCGCTTCACTTAACATAATAATGTAATCGAGAACCAGACATCCTTGGACCAAAAACTCAGAAACGCCCTCATCAGGTTAAGAGAAGCTGGATATGTTCAGAGAACCCTGAATTTGTTGAGCCATTTTTCTGGAATACCCCTCCAGGTGGCTGTGTAGAATGATGGAAAGATAACAGCCCTGACTACTTGGCAGGGTGCAAATCAACAGTAACTACATATTTACAATGACCACTCAACTAACCACGGGAGACAAGAGAGGACTTCTTGAGACTCTAACTTACCTGAAAACAAGTCACTCAAACTACACCCAGATGAAGCTCAAAATACCTGGCTGGACACAGCCATTGTTGCAGCAAGCTTACATGAAATCTACATGGTATCTGTAAAACAGTGACCGTGCCAGGCTACAAAATACTTACCATAATACCTTATCTGAATACTTAATACCTTATCTTACCTGAATATTTTTACTATTAGATGTCAGTCTTTGGCGTCAGATGAAGTGAAGTCGAATTAAAAGCAGCTGTAAACGTTTTGCTCTGTCAAGCAGTCTATGATATCACCTGAACCCCACGGCAAAGTGGCATCTTCCGTGGCCAACGAGATAAGGATTTAATCAATGAAACATTTGAGACCATACGCACGTATTTACCCACGACTGGTGGGAACCTCAGCCCCAGAGATGGACCAGGAAGATAAAACAAACTGTGGTTAAACCAGCATTCAGAATATATAGAATGTACAGTTGTGTAAAATATAATGGTTATTAGTCATTTAAAATACAATTAAGCTTTCATTAACATTTATCATTTTTATCCAAAGCATTTAATGAAGAATGACTGATGTCATAAATAATATAGATGCTGAGACTAGAGACAGTTCAGGCAGGACAATACAGTATGGTAGGTTGGAGACAGTGAGACCAAGTGGAAGAAGAAGCACTCATCTGATGATACCAAAAGAGAGCTTTTTGGCCTGACGCAATCCTATTACCACAAATCATCCTGAGAACACCAGCTTTACCTTAAATTATGGTTGTGACAGCATCATGCTATGGGGATGCTGTTGTGCATCAGGGCCTTGTGAAGAAAGCTTGTGAGGGCAAAATGGATGCAACAAAATACAAAGAAATCCTGGAAGACAACCTATGGAGTTCTGCGCTGTGTTTTGCTCCTAGACATTATCGGGTAAACCGTTGGTATTCATCAATACTTCAGTATGTAAGAAATAAATTTACCAATATTCATCTGACCACTGGATTTGATTCTGGATTGCTCCCAGACATCCCTGGGAGATGTTTCCTGCCATAAGTGAGAGCTGAGGTGAACAGATTGGCACAATTCAGTGCAAAGTAATCTGAAACACTGATCAGGCAAGATCCGTTCTAAATGAACAAATAAAGCAAAAATGCCTTTGTGGTTTAATTGTACTGACACCATATTTATGCAATTGCTTTTCATCTTGCTTAAGCTGTGCAGTGTATTCTTGGCTTTGGACCTTTTGAAATGTGGAGAGGGTGAAAGTCAATTAATACTTGGTCCCCTGGAAGTTGGTACAGTGGTGATGTGAAACCTGACTCCCTGACAATTTTTGCATCAGATGCTCTTCCACCCCAACCAGTGTTTAACTGTTGTCAATTTAGACCTAATGGTGTCAGACAGCACATTGTGGGAATAAATATCTCCCAACAATTGTATTGAATAAAAACAAAAATGCTGTATGCAACAACTTGAAAGATTTTACTGAGTTACAGATCATATAAGGAAATCTGTCAATTTGAATAACCGGCATGTAAACAAATTTGTGCATAACATTTTCTTGGTGCATTTATTTCAAGAGATGAAACATCAGACAAACACTTTACCTTATTTTGTGTAAATTGGTAGGGAAAAACGTGTTGGACACAGTTCAAGTTGTTGTAGACCTATCGCGTGGGGGAGTGTCCCCATTTGAATAACAATCTCAAACACTCAAATATCTGCAATCTCTGCAATTGCTGATTACTCTTCAAACTAACTTATTTGTAAAATAAAATACCATTAAATATGTTTTTTTTCTGTTCTTCTACAAATAATGTGAGTTTCAAATAAACAGCCTTAAGGAAACAGAAGTAAAAATAGACATGCGACATGACTGCCTTCGCTTTGTGAGCTTATTAATTCTGAAGGCAGTTAAGCTTTTAATGTAGCCACCTGTATGCTGCTTGTCATGTTCCCATTAGAAATAATAGATCTAGCTGGTGGATGGGGGATGGGGGATTCATTGTGAATCAGTGTCTACACACTGTCAGGCCTGGCTGTATTATTTAAACCAGAGTCTTTACTTATTCATAGTGCTAGAGACCGGTAGGCTCTGATGTAGCACAGGAACATAGGGGAGCAGAAAGACTTGCCTTCAGCAAGCTGTGCATGACTAAAGTATATATTACTGTACTCCACTGTACAGTGTATAAATCCTCCAGGCCATGGGGAAGGTCAAGGTTAACAGCCTAGAGCAAAACAATAGGAGACTGGGTCTGAAAGAAAATAGGACTTTTGTGTAGATTCAAGATGCCTGTATGTGTCTGAATGTGTACTAGGGCAGGGGTTCCCAACCTTTCTCCTCTAAGGAACCCTTTTCTCGTTTGAAAAAGATGTTGCCTATATTAAGTACAAAATATACCGCCATAATGTTTTTATTTGAGAGAGCTAGGAATTCCAAATAGTTAATATACTTAACGTGTAACATATTTTAGAAGCAATTTAATGCAATTAATACCAATAATAAAACATGATCTTGATTTTCCCAAATGTTGTTTGGCTTACAAATGTTTTGTGAAAATTTATTTGGGACCTTAAATATAGATTTTTTTTTAACAGGAAGTTATTGTTGTCCATATTATCTCTCCTTTTTACCGTGTTTTTTGATATCTCATTTAAAATGTTTTGATGTACCAATCTTATGTTTTCACATGTTGCACGTCACTCTCTGTAGTCTCTGCTCTAAAATATATTATTAGAGCAGTTGCAGAGTCATGAGTGGCCGTCAGATCGTCAGGGACTAATCAACTGAACAAGAGTGATCAATTACCCTGCTAAATTATCAAAGAACAGCACACAATCAGGCACATTTTAATGAATGGAGACATGATGTGCAGGGGGCAAGCTGAAAATGAACATAATTAATCTTGGCCGAGCACCCTGTGCCAAAACAGTAACCCTTTCCTCACCCTTCAATCAGAATGGATCCTTCCCTGTGACTAGTGGAGGAACTAGTGGGATAGGTGATGCCCTCGGCAAGGCCTTTTTACCATCTACCCCTAGACTATCACCCTATCAAAATAATCCTGTTTTATTTTAAATTGCTGGTCTACTACAGCAATAATCCAGGAAGTCAATATGGGAATTATGACAAAAAGATTATATGACAGATTGTATAGATTATATGATAGATATTTTAGAAAGTGGTTTTGTAAATAGTGCTGTAACAATGGTGATGATTGGCCGTTACTCTGACCTGTTGATCAAATGAACTAGGCTATTACAGTCAGAGTCATTTTGTCTTGAACCCGTCAGTGAAACATGGCCAAAGGATTGCCATTAAACCAAAAGAAATGAGAAAAAAAAGGCATCGTTTTTTTTTCTCTTTTTAATGTGAGAACACCAACTTCAATTATATATACCCCAACAACTTCAATTAACCATTTGAACAGGAAAATCAATGTGAAACAGATTATGTCCAAACCACCATTTTTCACCTTAACTGAAATAATCTTTCCAAAAGGCAGTGAAGAAATAAATCAAGTTACCTACCAGGGCAATATGTTCAATCCAAAACTTTTGGATTCCACATCCTGCCTTCATTCACTGGTAAAGGGTAATGATTTGGGTACAATTGCAAGAATCACAAGAAAGCAGGTTAACCTTTGAGGTAACTTTGCTGTGAAGGAATTTCAACATATCCTGATACTCTATTGCTTACTCTATATGTAGGTTGTACTTTTAAGTCACTTTGGGTTAAACTGTTTACTGTTTTTCTTTTTGATTCAGATAACTGGGTTCTATTTTAATAAATGTGATGCTCTTTCTCTCTCTTTTCCATGTTCTGCTGCTGTGCTGCTGTACTCTACCTGAATCTACTTTAAAAAGGTGAGTACCTATACTTTTCTTGAAATCATCAGAAAGAACAACTTCTGGTCATTGCTGGAGGTTGAGGCGATACGAATTCAGGGCCGGAGCATGCCCTAGTCTGGGTTTAGCACACAGATAGCAGCTGACATTAGAGAGGATAGAGACCATCACCAGGGTGAAATGGGAACATTTATTATCTGACTCATCTGGAGTTTTGTCTGGAATTCCATCTGTGGTGGGTTGCTCCTAAGGCTGGGACTATTTTGATTTTCTATTGAAAAGCGCTGCCATTGTACCATTCAATAATTTATCAGCAGGAAAAGCGCTGTCAGATCTCAAGTTCCCTGCATTGTGCCTTCTGTCGCTGGGGTTTTGATGTGGCGAGCTGGAGGAACACAATGCCTGCATCTCTACACTCACACCTGTAAATAGGGAGCCAGTACCACCAGCAGGTGCTGTCGTTTGTGTGTACATGGTTGTGTACATGTGTGTGTGTGTGTGCGCGTGTGTGTGTGTGCGTGCATGTTGTGAATATTTTCTAAATATGGCTTTGCTCGGCATGTCCTACGACACCCGCCCACACTCTATCTCTCTCTCTCTATCCAATTCACTCTTGTCACTTGCCTGTATTTCTCTCTCACCATTCTTCTAAACACCAGAGAGAAGAGATGCTCATGCTCTCCTGTTGACTGCTCAGCCTGAGATGCAACCTGATTTCCTGGATCACGGTCTTCAGAGTGAGAGCTAGGATGAATGAGATATAGGCCAGGAGACAGACAGATAGGGAGAAAGACAAAAGGAGGCTACGGAAGGGAGTAAAGAGGCAACGTCTGAAAACAAAAAGCATGCGGAAGCCGGGCCGCCACCAATATTTTTGGAGGGAAACAACCTATTTGATTTCACAGTAATCTTTATAATGCGCCGTTTCTATGGCGTCAGCAACTCCGAGAGTTAAGTGCTGTGAATTCACAGCCCTATTGATTTTCAGAAGCCTTAAAACTGAAAGGAACCTTAATCAGCCCCAAAAAGCCAAGATGCCAAGAATTCATTTTCACAACCACCAGTACCATTTACAGGGACATACTGATGTTGCCATGGGGTCTGAGGGGGCCATACCTTGACCGCAGAGTGAACCAGGGCTGCTCGCACTACAAGCCCATCTCCTTTTCATTACTGTAGCTCTAAGTGCTCTGTCTCACTTCCCACTACTGTGTATATTCACTGGGACTGGTCCATGCTCCGTTGGAGGTCACTTTCCAGTCAAACAGGGCAGGGTTTGTCATGAAACGCTCTTAGCCTGTTCCACCTGAGGCTCAGTAGCTGATTAGTAGCTGACCGGGGGAAAGGGAAGTGGATGGATTATGACTTCTTACTGAAAATTCAGGAATGCCATTAAAAGTTTGGTTGCATGCCAGTTGTACATTATAATCTTAGAAAACAAGCAGATCTGTCATGGACTTGCTTCACGTGTATTGATAGGTGACTGGAAGCCAACTTACTGTATGCCAGGGAAATTTAATCAATTCTTTGAAAGCTCTTGAACGAATAGGAAAGGGCACATTGAATTAATATATTCTGCAGTGTGATGTTAGGACTAAGCATTGGCTGCGCCTAGTTAAAATCACAATGATATACTTTGAAATCCATTGAGATTTTTTCGAAGTTTACTCATGCTATATCTAAGCATATTATTTCTATGTAGGGTAACTGGCTCTGAAATGGTGGTGGATTTGTTTCTTAATATAATTCTGACGGCATTGCGTTTCAAAATCTTTCTTTCTCATGTATGTTCAAATCTAGCAGGTTTTGTGGAGTCATGATGGATACGTTAGGATCTAGCTGTATAGCAGCATATTGATAAAGACATTCAGTTATAGCAGGTATTGTCATAAAGAAAGAGACTGGTTATGTGCTGAGACAGATTTGACTGCTGACTCCAGAGCACTTCCTCCTTTCCTGTAGAGGACCACCAAACCACTTTATCCATTTCCACCCTGCTGCTTTTCTTTCTCTCTCTCACTTTGAATCCAGTCAGCTCCCTCTCATTCTGGATGTGTTTGTCCTCTGGAGATAGTGTTCTTTAGGCAAGGTGTCCTTATTGCTTGTTGTGTGAATAAACAAGCCTGCCATGAGCTCCCATTGTGAGTTCTAGTTGCCATGATGATAGGTTAGAATAATTTCATGTATTTCCTTTCGGGCCTAAAAATAACTGCAAGCATAAAATAATAATTAATCAAGTAAGGTACTTTTTCAAGCCCCTGACAAATCGTCTTAAATAACTATATTACAAATGATAAATTGTAATGTAATTCTGTTTGATATTTTATTTAAAAAACAGACATTCACATTAGATTATTGTAAGGTGACATTTGTATGTTTTATGTTAGGAAATATATGTAAGAAAAATAAAAACCAGAAATGTTGTTTTGCATAATTATTCAATGCCTACAGATTAAAGTGTCCACTAGTGTATAATTTACTGTAGGGCTGGTGTTTGTTGAGGCATGGTTAGAACCACACACAGAGCTTTGAGTTTTTGCCAAAAAGCTTTATCTTTTTTTTCTCGTAAGACCACAAAACTTTTTCCTACATCATAGCTGGGTCACATTCATGCTTTCAGATGGTGCTTTTTGATAGTATGTTTTTCCTTCGTCTTTGAAACATTAATTAAAAAAAACAAAATTAATAAATGGAAAAACAACCAAAACATGAAGTAAGTCTTGCTTTTTTAAAAGCAAACCTCTGCACGTTTTATCAGTGATCAGATTACACAGGTTTCAAAGTACCAGCTGAACATTAAGGCCAGACACCACAGTGATGAATAATGATTTTGCATCCATCTGTCAATTTTCAGATTTTGGGATATTTTTCAACTAGAACTTCCAAACTTTCATAAAATGTAAAATGAATTTTTTAATAATTTACATAAATACTTGATTTATATCATTTTATCCCAACTCTGTCAACTAGACCTAGCAAATATTTCGTTATTGTTAGCATGTTTCATATAGACATTCAACCATCATTTTTAAAAATGTTCATGTTGAATCATATATCATTCAAAAGCTTGTATTCCAGAGCATATCGTTAGCTAATCCATACATGTCTACATCCTTTGTAGATCTGGTGTTTTGTGTTGAAAGATGCATCATCCTTGTTTCTAGAAAGTACATTCTAATTGCATTAGCCTATCTTTATCGGTCATTTTCTCAAAATGACATGTTTTCCATGTGCCAATCCATTTTTCTCAGTCTTCAATGGAGATACATTCACAATATTCCACACACAGGTTCTTAAGTCTTATAGCCAGACTTATACAGAGGCTTTTTTGAATATCTTGTGTCATTTAGATTTTACTTGTCATTTTATCTGTAAATATAGGCAAAATATGCATCTGTCATACATATGAATATTATTTTTTGAATAATTTCATGAAATAACAATATTTTGATAAACTGTTCTGCAAAAGTATGACCATTGGGTGTCTTATCACAATAGAAAAACAAAAAACATTCTAGTTTGAAGTAATGTGTTGAAAAACGTATTCTCGTGATATGTAAATTAGTGAATATTTAAGGACGTTTATCTCATTTGCATATTTTAATAGTTAAATAAATAAAACTTGTAATGCAAAAATATATTGTATTTCTGAATATTTGCAACTTGTAAAGTTTCAGTCTGATAAGAGTAAGGGGGGAAAAAATTATCTATTAGAGTGTGGTGTCTGGCCTTAACTGGATAGAGCAATGGTCCTCTATATAAGATCACACTCCAAGGCCAGATTTATGCAGAGCTCTTAAAATGGGTCTACCATTACTTCAATCCGAGCCACTGAACTGTGGAGCTCCTTCAATTCTCTTTGGTCGTACATTCCCTGCCTGACCAATCAACTTTCAAAACAGCGGGGCCTCTATCCAGAAAATGTGACAGCAACTCTAATGGTTCACAGGTGAAGGCCAATGGTAAGGTAAACATGTTAGGACAATTTCTTTCATCTGTGTGAACTGAATGCTTCCACAGGTTTGAATATTTCCCAACATTAAACCAATGTCATCATTCAATAATCAATTTTGTGCCTGTGTTTTAAATATAAAATCGGAAAGGAACAAAATGTATAATTCAGTGAAGTGAGACATTTGGTCCAGGGTTTGAATGTTGTGGCTTTGCTTGTGGGTCATGGTCCTGTTGCAAGATTCATGTTCGGTTCAGCTGTAGATTTTGATTGATGGCCTCTCATTTTCTTCTGGTACACCTGACTGAAACTTTGTGATAGTAAAAGTAGGGATGTACTAACTTTTTTCACATAAGGAAATTGCTTTTCTATTTATTTAAATTGCATAAATGGTTTCAAAAGACAACTATTGAGGGGTGCACATAACTGCATATATATATATATATATTACTATATATTATGGCATTATTAGAGTAGATGCTCACCCATGTCTGCAGACCTCTACTCCACGGTCTCCGGGAAACCATCATGATCAGCAGAGGTATTAAAGGTTTATGCAAGCAAACTTGGTAATATTGGGCCTGTTTGAACAAGGATCATATAACATTGTGCCAATGCATTACTAAATGTCAAGGCTTCTTGAGAAATTGCTTAATGTCCAATCCAGAACTGGGTTTAAATACAATTTAAGGAAACTAAATTACTTCTGCATACTTTGTAATAATTCAAAGTAATTATTGAGATACTTGATTATATTGAATATATTGTATATTTGAATATATCATGAAATTCACCTTTCATGTATTTAACCCAGATAATTGCAAATATTTGAAAATTATTTGTATTTGAAAAAACCTAAAAAAGATAGGAAAAATCATATAATTGATTTGGCTTTTTGCCTCTGGCCTGCAGTTAGCTTCTGTAAATAGATTCTACATTCCACTGAAGCAGCCACTGCTGGCTTATCCAGACTGTCTATAAGTTGTCCATAAGGTACTTTAGATGCAAATCTCACTGAGCTGGAATCAAGGGATTTCCTTAGTTGTGTCTGAGGGCAGCATTCACCTGTTCGTCATGTAGTATTTGCCATTAACTTAGAAGAGGCAGGGGATTCAATGTTTGATTACTTGTTTTCTCTCTGAGATTTAGAAAAGGCCAGATCGCCTTGAATAGGTGTGCTGCAAACATCAGGTCATCTTGTCATCTTTTGAGTGCGGATAACCTGGGGCAGCCAGCAGCACTGTCAAATCAGTGGGAGCCAGGGAGATTGGTGCCCGCCTTCCTGTGCGTGTGTGAGGGTTCTCTAGTGGTCTGTCAATCAGTAGCAGGCTTTGGCACTGTCTGGATCTATGGCACTGTCTG